>RJWM01017518.1:0-42968 GCA_004363535.1 Dasyprocta punctata | reverse complement strand
TTTCCATGGAGTTTTTCATTTCTTGCATTTCCCTTTGCATCTGTTTCATGCATTCTGTTTGTGTCTTATAATGTTCATTCAAGGTTTCGATCATTTTCTTAAGTTCTTCTATGTTTTTATCTTGCTCTTCTTTAGATACACACAACATTTCTTTAATAATGATTCTCATTTCATTTTTTAGCTGAGAGAATATTTCTGATTTGATTTTCTCTATAGTTTCATCAAGCTGTTTCTTTATTGCATTTTCTATCATTTCAGAAAGTCCATTTGTGTGACTCCATTTGTGATACTTCCATTTCAGTATCTCTTGGGTTTGTTCTTTGTGGGCTGGGGGATTGAGACTGCCTCTTGGTCTTTCGTTTTGTCATTTTCTTGTGGAATCTATGTACCTCTGTGTCCTGCATGGCTGGCCGGCGTTCCCCTGAGGTTCATGCTAATTCTTGCGGTGTGCAGGATCGCGGGACCCGGTAGGCTGGGTCCCGTGCGCAGCAAGGAAGGGTGGCCTCCCGGGGCATGCAGGTGGAGTCTCCTCCTTTACTGGGTGGGGGCCAAGGCCTTCCGGTCCCAGGGAGCTGTGCTGGGCACCGCGTGTGATGCGGACCCGACCCTGGTTCTGTCCGCAAGCTCGGCCCAACTGCTATGCCTGCGGGGCAGGCCTGGGCAGGTCCCAGGCCTATAGTGCCAGGAGCAACCCTGCTGGGCGGCCGAAAGGCAGACTTTTAAAGATGAGAAGTGATCAGAGTGGGGGCAAGAAAGAGTGAAAGTAATAAAAACATGTTCTATGCATGTATCAATATACCAAAATTGAATTATTATTTTGTATTACTAATAAGCACCAATTTTTTTTTTTTGTCTTTTTTAGACAGGGTTTCACAATGTAGTTCAGGCTAATCTTAAACTCACTTTGTAGCCCAGGCTGGCCATGAAATTGAAATGATCTTCCTGCCTCAGCCTCCTGAGTGCTGAGATTACAGGTATGTGTCACTACACCTGGCTTGCACCAATTTTTTTTTTTTTTTTTTGCGGTACCGGGGACGGAACTCACATCCTCACACTTGCCAGGCAGGCGCTTAAGCTGCTGAGCCAAACTCCCAGCCCTAGTTTTTTGAGACAGGGTCGCACTATTTAGCTCAGGCCGGCTTTGCACTCACATTGTAGCCCAAGTGGGCCTCAAACTCACAACGCTCCACCTACCTCAGCTTCCCGAGTGCCCGGCCCAGTTTTTTTAAATAAAGGAGAGTAGGATACAGTCACAAACAGAAAGATGACTGTGTAGGGATACAGGAAGGAGGTGGTGTCTCTAGGCCAAGGAAAGAGACCTTGGAGGAACCAATCCTGACAAATTATAAGGAAATAGTTTCTGTTGTTGCGTTTGTAGCACTGTAATACTGGTAAACTAATACAGAACCTGAGTGATTCTGCCTCACTGGGTGGGTGAGTAGGAAGAACTCAAGTGGTTCTAAAGTCTGTTTAGAAAAATAAAGACCTAAAATAACTAATTTTGTTATAGCTTCCTTAGAAAGGCAATCAAACAAGATATTATGCCAGATATTAAGACACTGCAGAAAGCCATGGTGAGTAGGAGTTCAACTGGAGCAAGGGACAAGGAGACTGGCACAAGTCAACTAAGGGCACTATTAACAAGCTTCTGTAGGAATCTACCCTTCCCCATACCTCACTCTGCATCTCTTCATCTGTATCTTTTACAAAATCTTTTAGTAAGCTGGTATGCATAAGTAAACATTTTCCTGAGTTTTGTGAGCTTCACTAGCAAATTGATTGAACCTGAGAAGGGGAGCTCCCAATTTATAGCTGGTTGGCTAGAAATACAGGTAAAACAACTTGGAGCTTGAAACAGGCATCGGAAGTGGTTAGGGATGTCTGGGGATTAAGCCCAAGACCCATTCCAAATAGACTGTGTCAGAATTAAACTGAATCAGAGAACATGTAGCTGGGATCTACTGTAGAATTGCTTGCTTATTGTGTGTGTGACGCACCCCCCCAGTAAAATTTGGTTATAGAAATACCCTGTGTTGATTATTGAGTATGAGAAACTGAATTTTTTAACTCAGAAAATAAAGAACAAAGTGGAAATTCTAGAACTAAAATACAAAAGATTAGATGTGGCTAGAGAGAGTTGGTAACTTGGAAGATAAGAAAGTATCCAGAAGAGTATACAGACCAGAATGTAAGGAATCAGAGAACACCATAAAAAGGCCTGACCTGCTAATAATTTTGTAAACAAAGGAAGAGGAAAGAATGAAGTAGATGACAATGTTTAAGAAAATAATGGCTGGTACTTTGCAAAAATGAATGCAAATGCAAGTCACGAGCTCTGAAAGCATTACAAATGCCATGTGCAACAAATACCAAAACAAAAAAGCATAGTCTTATGCTCACTTCAGCAATACATATACTCAAATTGGAAAGATATGGAGAAGATTAGCATGGCCCCTGAGCAAGGACAACACACAAATTCATGAAGCTGTCCATATCTTTATGAAACTGACCTATTTTAAAAGCTAGTTGAAGAATGTACTGGTAAGATTTGATAAATAAAAATCAGATTATATATTTTATAAAACCATAGCCAAGTAAACAAGAAAAATCTTAGTTTCTAGAATCAGGGAGACTCAAATTACCTAAGAAAGAATAAAAATAGGATTGACAGGTGAACTCTCAACAGAAAGAAAAACAGTTGTCATTGTAGGAGTGTGATTTGCTCAGCCCTTGCCCTGACCACAGAACTGACTACAGATGTCAAAAGCTGAGAGGCACAGACACAGAGTGTCCATCATGCAAATACTAAAAGGAAGCTTAAGTAGCTGAATTACTGGCAAAGGAGAATTTTATTTATTTATTTACTTAAAGTGTGATAATTTTAATTAATTAATTTATTTATTTAAGAGAAAAAAGACACAGAAAAGAAAGACAAAAAGCAAAAGAGACAAACAAACGACAACAGCAAATCTAAAACAGTAACATTTACAAAACAAGATGATAAGAACTTGACACTGGTTGCAATATTTCATACTGTTACCTTCAACAAGGTTGTTTAGATTAACAGATATAGACATGTAAAATTAATCTAATCATGAGTATTAACTGTTCTTTCTCAATAACTAATACATTCAGTCATATAGTCATTTTAGCTATCTTACGTATACATATATACAGATTTATGTCTTTTTCCTTTTCCCTTCCTTCTTTCCTTGGCAAAGGAGAATTTAAACCTTTACTGTAAAGAAGCACTACTAGAAAGAGTAATGTTTCCTAATGGTAAAAGGTTAAATTTACCAAGATGATAAAACAATTCTAAATTTGCATGCACTATGACATAACATTAAAATGTACAAAGCAAAATTGCAAGAGGCTATTTATGGCACCTTACACATAGATTTAAAACTCTCACAAGCAACAGTTTGTCCACCAAATACATATGCCATCAAGGACATACCCTAAACTCATCACTGTGGGTGTCATGAAGGAAATAGGACCAGTGTGTGGCTGAAGTAAGAGGATGTGAAAAGATACTCGTTTTCTTTCTGAAGAAAGGCAGTGCCTGTGCATTCAATGTACCATGTAGCCTTGCTGCTATCCTTCCACTTGGCTTGGGAATGCTTTGTCTGACCATCTGAACCAGCTGAAGATCTCTGGGTCTAATGTGAGGAGCTGGCTCGGCTTTCATGGGAAGGAGGAAAGGGGCATCAGATCCCAGTACAGGGAGAGGGTCTGACTAGCACGGAAACTGTCTAGATCCCAGGTGGTCAGAATGACACAGAGGGAGCTTCCTTTGAAGTCTGCACTGAGCGTTTGAGGCTAAAGGATCTGGGCTACCAAGGTGTGGAGATGGCCCTGCCAGGTGCTGAGCCTACTCAAGAGCTGTCTTGGGCTCAGTGTTGAGTTCTGTAGGACAGGAGGCCATTGGCATTGAAGAGCTGTCCCTGGGTTAGGGACTGAGTTCAGTGGGAGGAACGGAGAGTCCAGAACTAAGATGTTTTGGTCTCAGTCACTTTCCCTGCTTGTTTAGATACTCAAACACATGTTGTGCTCTTGGCAGCTCTGACACAGGGTGAAGTAGGCAAGGGAAACAATCTGACTGTGCTGATGGGTAGAAGCATGGCTTGGCCTGAGCAGTGGGCAGTGGTGGTATCTGAAAGCAGCAAAGACCAATTAGCAGTTCCAGCAGGTATTCCACAGTTGGCTCTCAGGAGGGGTCAAGGGCCTGAAGGAGTTTGGCCAGGGCCTTCCTGATGTCACGGTTTCTCAGGCAGTATATTATGGGGTTGAGCAGTGGAGTCACAACTGAGTAGACCAAAGACACCAGCTTGTTGAGGTCAAAAGAGCTGATGGCATGAGGTTGGGCATACATGAAGATGGTGGTGGTATAGAAGATGACAACTACCACCAGGTGGGAGGTACAAGTGGAGAAGGCCTTCTGACGGCCGACTCCCCCTGGAATCCTCAACACAGTGGCCAGGATTTGGGCATAGGAGAAGGAAGTCACCAGTAGGGAGGTTGCAAGCACTGCCAGGGCTGCCACAAAGTCCAGAGTTTCGATGGTGGTGGTGTCTGAGCAGGAGAGCTGCAGCAGGGGTGAGACGTCACAGAAGAAGTGGTTGAGGACATTGGGGCCACAGAATCTGAGGTGGGAGATGAGAGCCGTGGATACAAAGGAGGCCAGAAAGCCACCAAGCCATGCACTGAGGGTCAAATGCAGGCAGAGTCTAGAGTGCATGATGGCTGGGTAGTGCAGTGGACGGCAGATGGCCAGGTACCTGTCACAGGCCATGGTGGCCAGAAGGAAGCACTCAGAGGAGCCAAGTGAGAGGAAGAGGAATAGCTGAGTTAGGCACCCCGAGAAGGAGATAACCCTTGCCTGTGCCAGGAGGCCAGCCAGAAGCTTGGGGATGGTAACAGTGGTGTAGAAGATCTCCAGCACTGACAGGTTGGCTAGGAAGAAGTACATGGGTGTGTGTAGTTGACGGCTGACTCCAATGGTCCCTATGATGACCAGATTCTCCAGGACAGTCACCACATAGATGGTGAGGAATGATCCAGATAGCAGCCCTTGAAGATGGCACAGCTCTGAAAAGCCCAACAAGATGAACTCTGTCACCAGAGTATCATTGGAGCTGCTCATTGTCTTTCCTACTCAGTCACTTCTGAGTCCCCTGCAACAGCAGAGATTCTGGTGTGGTATAGGATGAGGCCAGGACCTCTGCTCTACTGGTAAGGGCTGCTGGGGCCACAGCAACCCTCTCTGCTGAACTTGGGTGGCTGTCCAAAGATCCAGAAACCTTCCTGAGGGCTCTCAAGTCTTGTCAGACATCAGTATTTTTGATACCTGCTGCATTACTTACCTTTGTCTCAGCTCTCACCTTAGCTTATACATTTACCCATAGCCAACTGGCCTTGGAGCCTGTACACACCAGAAAGAGCAGAGACACTCCTCTTATGTTCATATACGTGCCCTCAAGGGCATAATTTTTCCTTCTTCAACACGCAGGTACATCGCCAAGTATGTGTGCACACCTAGGTACACAGACACCCAAATGTATGCCCGAGTGTGTATGCGCACAGCAGGAACATGCATATACTGTAGGCGTGCACCTACCTTAGATAAACATATCCACACACAACCCCGGGAAGATCCACTTGTGCAGTGTGCTTCTAAAGGGCTGTGTGCTCTGGATTGTCTCTGTCCTCGTCCCTGTTGTCCCTCAGGTCTCAGGAATGACAGGCGAGGGTCTGCAGGGCCGCCCTACAGCTTGAACAGATTGTGCGATCAGGGAGGGGAGAGCTCGTCCCCACCGGTGATGTCCTGAGATACATCAGCCGAAGGCCAGCCTGAAATCCGTACCCTGAATGGCAGAACGGGCTCAAATGGGCTATGTGGTTCAGGAATGCGGAGTCAGGACACGTTTCCTGCTAGAAGCTTGGGGGCAGATGGGCCGAATGCACTGGGGAGTGACCCGGGAAAGAGGATGAGGAAAGATCTGCCCTGGCCGGCTGAGAAGCTCCGGTTTCACTCTGCAGCAGTTCCCACTTCCCTCATCCTCAGGCAGGAGAAGGTGTTGGAGCCTCCGGACCCCCTTGCCCTCCAGTACTGGGGCTGTCCGTGCTGAGTCGGGACAGGCTGAGGGAGATGGTGGAAAGATGTATCTTTGGCACTCTCATCCGTTCTCCCCCATTCGCTCTCCTCCACTGCCTGGGAGAGAGCTCAGCTGAGTTGGCTGCTCCTGGCTGGCTAAGAGCTGTGAGCAGTTTGAAGCTGGGCTTAGCCTCGCATGCGCCGAGCCGAAGGTTTTCAATCAGTTTTAGCCTCGCATGCGCCACGCGGAAGGTTTTCAATGAGGGTCGGCACAGGGTTATAGTTTAAGTCCGCTCCAGGCCTGTAGTGTGGAAGGGTGAGAGGCGACTTGGCCTAAAGGATCTGGGTGGAGGATTCTGATTGTCCAACACCTATCTCAGCATCCTGGGAAGAGAAATGGGTCTCGAGTCCTCAGGAGGGGCACAGCCTGCCAGAAGGCACTTGGAGAGGTGGAACCTGGCGGGCCGGGGCTTTGGACAAGCAGGCTAGGAAAGTACAGGGTTCGGGACTGGGATACTGCACCCCAGGCAGAGACTGGGGCCAGCCGCTGGAGTCTGACCTTTGAAGACAGCAGAAGAGGGCGGATACCGCTGCCTGTGGGTCAGAAGTGGGGAAAGCGGTCCTGAGTCCAGATCCTGCTGTGTGGGTGGCCAGCCTGGTGCTGGGAGCTGGGGTGGGGGTGGGGTGCGCCCAGAAAGTGCTGTCCTGGCCACCTTCCTTGGGCCTATTCTACAAGACCAAGGTCCCACAAGCCCAGCCTCCCCTCAGGAGGCAGGGTCCCCTAGGGCGTCTGCATGTCTTTGAGCAAGGTCTGCTGCTTTTGGCCCCAAGTGATCTTCATTTAGCTTCTCTGTGGCCTTCTTCAGCCCCCTCTTTCCAAGCCTGGCAGACTCTAATTGCTCTCAGGGCAATTTGTGGCGGCTCTGTGGAGGCGCCTGCAGGCCCATGGTGGGGGTTATGTAATAGGAGGCACTCAGAGGTGTCCCGCATCTCTTCAGTGCCAAGGGAGCTTCCCACAGAACCTGCTCCCTGGGTGCTGCGCTTGGATCCCTGCCTAGGGAAGCCTCAGCCTTAAGACCCTTTTCCTTGAGTTTGGGGGCCATGTGTGCTGCCCAATAGACTTTAGAACACTTGCTTCATTTTCTTTTCTTTTTTCATCTTTGGTAGCACAGTGCTGGAGACCAGTATGAAGTGGCTCTGAGCAGGATTTAAAATTTACTAATTGGCACTTTATTTAGCTGTGAGCCTGTCTTAAGCTGGGCCCCTTGCCTAGCAATGGGAGTTGATTTATAGTAAATGAATCTCTATGAATCACTGGTCCTGGCCGAGGCCTGTAGTGGCCAATGAGGTCAGAGATACCTCAAAGGGCAAGGTAAAGAAGGTCACAGCTGAGGACATCTTGGCTCCATAATTAATTGTTAATAGAGACTGCCCTGCACGCATGTTACTCTGCAGGGCATCACAGTCCCATCACAAAGGCCTTCTTGGAAATAAAATAGTTCTCCTCTTCTGCCATTCCTTCCTACTTGGAGATGTCCTTGAAGTGACTCCCAAGTCTTGCTCAGTTCCGGCACCACCCTCAGCACCTCCTTCAGTATCCCCTCTCTTTGTCTATTTGAAAATATATATGGGTGGTCCAGAGAAGCGCTTTGTCTTAGCCCTCATGATAGCTGCAGAGTCATGAAGCTGCAGAGTCATGAACTCTGCAGGGGCTTTGATCCTCCTAGAGCCCTAAAATCATACCACTTGTCTCATTTACTTAAACCTTCACTGTACACTCGTTTGGAAGATTGGGGATCTAGGCCGGGTCCCCGATAGCACTGGGGTCATTTCCTTTTCAATGCATGACATTCGTTAATTTATGAAATGATTTAAAGAACATTTACAAACCTACCTTTAACCCGAGGGAAACAGCGCTAACAAATGACAGCGCTCCCCACCCCACAACTACTCCCTGAGATTCTCCTGCTGCTTAAAGCATTCTAATTAATCACATGACTCAGTTTTGCTCATATTTAACTTTGTAACAAAGGGTATCATGCTTTATGTTTTTTTCTATGTCTTGTTTTTCCACATGCTAAGATGCTTACTTTTCTCAGAAATTGTATTTCTTGGGCACCTCTATAATATACCATGGCATGATTGCAGCATAACCTGGGTCCCCTCTTTACTCATGGACCCTTGCTTATCTCCATTCAGTTGTTGCAGAGTCATTGCAGTGATATTCCTGTGCATTGCTCCTGCACCTTGTTGGAACAATTCTCTTGGTCGTAAACCTAAGAAAAAGAATGTTGGGGTTGAACTTTGCATGAAACTTGACAAGAAAATAACATTTTTTTTCAAAGTAGTTATACTAATCACACACTCTTTCATTCCTACCCTCTCCAGCAGGGAGTGTGGCCAGATTTTAAAAATTTACCAAATTGGTGGGGAAAAAATGTATCTCATTATAGTGGTGATTTGTATTTTCCTGATTGTGTTGTTAACATCATGTGTTTCTGTAAGACGCCTATTTGTCCCAATGGTCTCGTCTTTTGTTTCCTGATTTGTAGCTCTTTTTTATACCATTGTCTAAATATGTCTTTTCTTTTCTTTTCTTTTTGAGACAGGTATTGCTCTGTAATCTCAGGTTGGCCTTGAACTCAATATGTAGCCCAGGGTGGTCTTGAACTCACAGCAGTCCTCCTGCCTTAGCCTTGTGAATACTGGGATTACAGGCACGTGTCACCACACTCAGCCTTAAATATGTCTTTGAGGTGTAATTTAAATAGTGACTTACACATACCTTGAGAGTTGACAAATTGCATACATGTGTAGAACCAACACTCATCATGATACAACTTCCTTTGCCTAGAGATGTGCTGTATGCTCCTTCCTAGTTAATCCCTGGCTCTCCACTTTGAGACAACCACTGCTGTGAGTCTTTCTCTCATACATTAGTTTCATTTGCTCTATCAGGTAATGCAGATGAGACAAACAGCATCCTCTCTCCATCTCTCAGCATGTTTTTGAGGCATACACATGTGAACGTGCTAATGAAGACTGAGACCCTCTTCAGGGCTCTGGGATCACCTCTGGGAAGCTCTTCTCTATGTGGTCCTGGTGACTTGAGCTGCCTGGGTCTCTGGTTCTCATCCCCATCTCATCTCATGGACTCTGGTTGATTCTGCCTGGGTTCCTTCTCTGCAGAAAAATCTCAAGGAAATGAGCCAGGACAATTCTGAACTTACCTGGTTTCTATCTCCTAGAGTCAGTGTCCCTTACTAACTAATGTCTAGTGTCTGGAAAGCTATTTTTCATTTATTTTGTCTACTTGCTTTATGGTGGAGCAATTAATCCTGTTCTATTTGGCTAGAAGTAGAGTCCTTTACATTGTTTTTATTTTTATTTATTTTTAATTTTTAAAAATTCTTTTTTGTTTAATGAGATAGGATCTTGCTATGTAGTTCAGACTGGTCTTGAATTTATTCTGTAGCACAGGCTGGTCTCCAACTTGTGATTTTTTTTTTTTTTTTTTTTTTTTTTTTGGCCCCGGGGGTTTAACTCACAACCTCGAGCCTGACAGACAGGCACTTAAGTCACTGAGCCAAATTCCCTGCCCTGGTTTTTTGAGGCAGGGTCGCACTGTGTAGCTCAGGTCGGCCTTGTGCTCACGTTGTAGCCCAAGCCGGCCTCGAACTCACAACGCTCCACCTACCTCAGCCTCCCGAGTGCTGGGATTAAAGGCGTGCGCCACCACGCCCGGCTCCCCAACTTGTGATTTTTTTGCCTTAGCCTCCCGAGTGCTTGGATTACAGATATATGCCACCATACTCAGCTTTACATTTTTAAATATTTTCTTTGATATATACATGACTTAAAAGTATTTCATGCTATTAAAATGTTGGGAAAGTTTTGAATTTGTTTGTTAAATTTTAATTTAATTCTTTTGAGATCAGAAAATATATTCTGTTATTTCAGTTCTTCTCAATATACTGAGGCCTATCCCTTGGCAGTGTATTTACTGTATATTCCATATGCAGTTAAAAGAATGTAGATTCTGTTGTTATCGAATGAGTATTTGTGTTTAGTTAGCTTTCAATTTTTCATAAAATTGATCATGATGTACTATAGTGTGGTTCCTTGTGTCTACTCACTTTTGAGTTTACTGCATTCATTGGACCTGTGGGTCTATAGTGTTCATCAAGTTTAAAAAAATTGTCATTACTTAAAATTTCTTTTTCTTTTTTTTTTTCTGGGACTTCAATTATACACACTTTAAACTACTTGCTGTCCTGTCCCTTACCACCCCCACCCCGGGGCAGTGAGGCTTGGTTTATATCTTAAATTTATAAAACATGTCTATGGTCCAGTTTGAATAACTGCTGTTGTCTTGTTTCCAATTACTTGGATCTATTCTTTTTCAGCATCTAATATGCAGTACAGCTGTAGTGAGGGTATTTTCTGTGTTCTTGATGCCCTGGAATTTGGGATCTTGGTCTTGGAGACACTTGCCCTCCCAGGGATGGCTAATTCCTGCAGATGGGAAAGGATTCCCACACCTTTGAGCACATCTTTGAAATACAGTAGTCCCTCATTTCACGAATTTAATTTGTTCCACTATCCTGGGGGAACACGGCCACTTTTGTGTTCATCTCTCAATGCGGGGTATGTGAATGGAACCACAGTTCTGCTGAATGCTTGTGTTTCTGAACTAAACTGTTTGCAGATAGATGCATTCATGAACTGAAGTATTACATATGTACTGTTATATCTAGACATACCCTCAAAGCCTCATGCTCTCTTAGGAGGCTTTTGGAGGAGACTGGATCATGGGGTGCTATGCTCCTTGCTGAATTAACCCATTGATGAGTTTATAGCTAAGTGTGATGTTGGGAGGTAGGGCCTGGTTGGAGACAGGTCACTGAGGGTGTGGCCTTGAAGGGTTAATCTTCCTCCCCAGCTTCTCTTTTCTTTTTTTGCTTCCTTGGCTGCCATGAGGTGAGCAACTTTCCCTCCACCATGACCCTCTGCCATGCCATCCTGCCTGGAGTCAACCAACTATGGACTGAAACATGAGCCAAAATAAACCTCTCTTCCCTTAAATTGTGGGTATCAGGTTTTTGGTTTCAGACATGAGGAAAGTGACTAAGACACACACCAACCCATCCAGAGTCCTCACCTGAGTTATTCCTTTTTTATTTTTTAAAATTTTTTTATTTTTTGGCACCGGGGATCGAACTCACAACCTCATGCCTGCTAGGCAGGCGTTTAAGCCACTGAGCCAAACTCCAGGCCCTTGTTTTTTGAGACATGGTCGCACTATGTAACTCAGGCTGTTGTAGCCCAAGCCAGCCTCAAACTCACAACACTTCTCCTACCTCAGCCTCCTGAGTGCTAGATTAAAGGATTGTGCCATCACGCCTGGCTGAGTTATTCCTTTTATCAAACTTTCAGTCAGCAAGCCAATGTTCTCCTTGCTCTCTGTCACCCAAGACCAGACATCAGGCAGCTGGAGCCCACCCCTACACAGCTCAGGGCTGCCTGGGGCAGCTGAACTGATTCCAACAATGCAACTGGATGCAAAGCTACCTGCATCACTCGTTTTTCATGAAACTCTGCCAAAGCTTCGGCTCCTGCTCTCCTTGTCCTTTTACCTCTTGACCTTTTCCTATCCTTCCCATGTGGGCCATATGGTGCACTGGCCTATTACTTCCAGGGAACTGTGAGTGTTAATTCCATTCATAACAACCATTTCTATGTCTGCTGTCTTGCTGTATCTCATTAAAGCAAGTCCCAGATACAGGGTTTGTGTGTGTGTGTGAGTGTGTGTGTGTATGTTTGTGTGTTGAGGCTTGAAACCAGGTTCTTTCTCATGATTGGAAACTACTACTGAATTATACCCACAGCCCTCTTTGAAATTTTATTTTGCGACAAGGTTTCAATAAGTTACCAAGGCTAGTTTGGAATTTGTGATTCTTCTGCTTTAGGCTCCCAAGTAACTAAGATTACAAGTGTGCCACCATGCATGGTCCAGGTAAAATTTTAACACATTAGCACATCCAGTGAATTTTCCTTTCTAGAATTTCTAGACTGGTTCTTTTCTCTCCTCATTATATCCCCATGTTTCTTTAACTTGTGCTCATGTTTGTAAGAGCAATTTCAAGAACTTTGATGGCTAATTCCACTATCTTGGTCATTAATAGGTTTCTTTTTTCTCTTGATATATTTTTCTTCTGCTTCTATATCATATATTTCTGTTCCTTCATATGCCTAGTAAACTGGCTTGGCTCCTAGCATTATGGATTCTGTGTTATTAAATGCATAGATGTTTTTGACTTTTGTTAGGCAGTTAGCTTATTTGGGCATCATTACAATCATTGAATGACTTCCTTTTAAGCTTTGTGGGCAAGAGTGATGACCTTTTCTCCCAGCTGCTCTAGTTTATGTTGTTGCAATCTGTGCTGGAAATTTAAAGTTTCCCATAGTTCCTCTCTACCTTGTTAGGAGATAGGACACTGCAGTTCATGTCTGCAGCTCTTAGCTGAGGGTTAGATGCTCTCTTCTTTGTAAATGCTGTGATTCTGGTCATTGTCTTATCTGCCTCTTGAAGTCTCATCCTGTGAAGGTATAGCTTTATTCTCCAACAAATCTGAAGAAGACTTGTGCAGACCTCTGAAATTCCTTCTTTATATACTTTCTTCTTCCTAGTGCCTTGCTTAGAGTTTTTCACAACACAATATGGTTAGCAATTCTGATACTACTATTAATGTATCTTGGAGTTGAAAAACAAAGCAAATGTGCAGTTGGTGATGGAATCCAGGGTTCTGTTGCTGAAGTGACCCTTGTGACAATGGACTGGAGTTGGAGACATCGGTGGAATCTCATGCTTATCCCAATGTATATATGGAGACAGGTACATATAAAGAGCAAGATCTGTGTGTACACACATGGCTTAGTCTACACACATATCTCCACGCTATGAATGTGCTGATGGCACAACACCCCAGTAGCAATAAGCACACCAAGTGCCCAGATCTTTACTTCTGATATCATTGTCTAATAAAAGGTACCAACGCTTTCTGAAGAAATGACTGATTCCACAGTTGGGTCAGGAAATACATAAGATGAGCCTGAAGTACCTGGTAGTGCCAGAACGTTAGGAAATGTTCAAAAGTAAAAAAACAAAAACAAACAAATGATGAGGTATGTCTAAGGGGTTAGGAAACAACAGAGAGAACTCCCAATGACAAAAACAATGACAATTTGAATAAGAAAGTGAAGCAGTAGATTACAACCCAAACCAGAAAGTAAAAATCCATGAGTCCTCATTTTTTAGTACCAAATCATGTTTGGGTCATTTTTAATGTGCTTATTTTCCATTTGAATGTCTTTGGCAAAGAATCAAATGTCTTAATTTTAGCATAGTTAGAATTTCAGTCTTTTATAATTCATTCACATTCTTTTTAATGATATTCTTGGATATTCTGTATTTATGGAAGTATCTTATGGTTGTCTTTTGACTTTCTATTTTTTTCTTTTTTCATTGAGGAGAAACATTACTCAAAATTAATAACAGCATATACAGTTCAGTGTTTTTAAAAACCATATTCACAATGTCATGCAATTGCCATCTGTATCTAGTTTCAGGAAATTATAATTACTGCAAAATAAAACCTTGTACTCACTAAGTAGTCAACCTTGTTCCTTCTTCTCCGTTCCACAATACCTGGCAGTGAAATTGCTTTCTGTCTCTGTGGATTTACTTATTCTGGATATTTTGTATAAATGGAAGCAGATTCATTGTCTGCTTTTGTGTCTGACTTATTTCACTGAGTGTAGTGTTTTCAAGGTTCATCCGTTTTATAGATGCCTCTGTACTTCATTCTTTTTACGACTGAGTAATATTCCATTGTATATATCCCACATTCTGTTTATCTTATTTTTTTTTGAGACAGAGTCTCACTATGTAGTTCAGGCTGGCCTTGAACTCAGGGAGATCCTCTGCCTCAGCCTCCTGAGTGCTGGGATAACAGGTGTGCACCACCATGCCTGGCTGTTTATCCATTCTTATCTGCTAATTGACAGTTGCACTGTTTTCACATTTTTGGCTGTTATGAATACTGGTATACAAGTATTTCTTTGGGTCTCTGTTTTAATTTTTCTTGGGTTTATATCTAAGAGTGGAATTTTTTTTTCTGTTTTTTTTTTTTTAAGAGTGGAATTTTTGGTCACATAATAATTCTGTTTACTTTGGTTTTGAAACTGGCCAACTGCGTTTTTTACAAAGGCTTCACCATTTTATAACCAAAATAAATAAGAGTTTCATTTCTCCATATATTCACAAAAACTTATTTTCTTTTTAAAAAGTTAAGTTTTTATTAGTACATATCTGTAGTGCATAATTATTACATTCACAGTGGGGAGGAGTCAGTGCATGTACATAGCATATCTTAGTTCTTTTTACTTCTCATTCGCTTTCCTTCCTTTTCCTTCCATTTCCTTCCATTCCCTTCCCTTTTGTAAAAGATCTGTCTCCCCATTTCCTTTTATCTATCATTTACTTTGCTCTTTAACTTATTTATATGTTAGCTTTCTCATGTAAGATAAATTATGTGCTATTTAAACTCATATGTCTGATTTATTTCACTTAATATTTAGGCCTCAAGGTATATACGTTTTCCTACAAATGACTCAAATTTATCCTTCTTTATGCAAAGTAGTACTCCAGTGTATATAAATATCACATTTTAAAAATCAACTCATCTGTTGGACATATAGGTCATTTTCAAGATTTAACTATTATGTATATGCTTGTATCACTGTAATATGATGTCTTTAATTCTTTCAGAAAGATACATAGAAGGAGAATTGGTAGGCCAATTGGAATTTCTACTTGTATTTTTTTGAGGAATCTCCATATTGATTTCTATAGTGGTTGTACTAGTTTACATTCGCATCGACAATGTAGAAGGGTTTCCTTTTTTCACACGACCTTGCCAGTATTTGTTATTATTTGACATCTTGATGATAGCCATTTTTTTTTCTGGAATAAAGTAGAATCTCAGTGTTGTTTTAAGTTGCATTTCTCTAAAGGCCAGAGATATTGAACATTTTTTCATGTATTTATTTGCTATTCATACTTCTTCTTCCGAGAAGTGTCTATTCATTTCAGTTGCCCATTTTTGACTTGGTCTGTCATTTTGAGAGGTCTAATCCTTTGAGTTCTTTATTCTTAATATTAGTCCTCTGCCTAAGGAATAGCTGGCAAAATTTTTTCCCATTCTGTAGGTTGTCTCTTCACTTTTATTTTTCTTTGCTTTGCAGAAGTTTTAAAATTTGATATAATCCCATTTGTTGATTCTTAACATTATTTCTTGTGTAATTATTCTGTTCAGAAACTCTTTGCCTACACCTATGTCTTCATGTTTTACCTATTTTATCTTCCAGCTGGGTTAAGTTATTCTGTTTAAATGTTTAGGCCTTTAATCCATTTTGATTATATAATTATAATTGTTATCTGTTTCTGTTAAATTGTTCCCCAACCATATTGTTTGCTTCTTCTGATTAGTTCTGGTTTGAAGTACATTCTGCCTGGAAATAAAATATCTATGCCTGCTTGTTTTTGAGCTCTTGTTGCACAGCATATTGTTTTCCATCCCTTAGTCTATGAATTTTTGATTAAATGTGTTTCTGGTGTACAGCATACAGTTGGGTTTTGTTTTTTGATCTAATCTAACAAACTTTATCTTTTGTCTGAGGAGTGAGACCATTCATATTAAGAGTTATTACTGGAAGCTATTAACTTGTACCTGTCATTGTATTATTTTCCTGTCACTAATCATTTTTCTCCCTGCTTCTGCTTAACTCTCATCCTATCTAATGTATTGATTTAATTAAACATTTTGGAATTGTTTGCTTCATTGTCTCTTTCTAGAATATCCTTGACAATTTTTTGGAGTGATGGTTTGGTGGTCATGAATTTTTAAGATTATATTTGTCATGGAAAGATCTCTTTTCCTCATAAATTTTACAAGATGATTTTACAGGATGTGTGTTATTCTGGGTTTGAAGCTGTTTACTTTTAGGGTTTACAACATGTCACTCCAAGATCTTTTGGACTTTAAGGTTTGTTTTGAGATGTCTGCCATAATTATAATGGGTTTAACTTTATAAGTGAATTTTTGCATTTATCTGATAGTTTTTAAGATTCTGTCCTTGTGTTTTACTTCTGGGATTTTGACTACGATATGTCATGTAGTAGTTCTTTTCTGATTGTGGCTATTTGGGCTTCTATATGCATCACTCACCTGTATGTTAAATCTCCCCCCATCCTTGGAAAACTTTGCAATGATTTCTATGAATAGGTGTTTTATGCCATCTATGCTGTCTTGTTTTTTACTAGTTTCAATTAATCTTAGTCTTCTTTGCCTTAAGTAGCATCTGTAGGATTAATTTTTTAAAATCTGTTGTTACTTTTAAGGTATCTATGATTATATGATCATTTGCATGAGCCCTATCTTCTAGTTCTGATACCTAGTTCTCGCATAGGTTACTTCTGCATTTCATACTTGCAGTAGAAGTCTTTGTCTCTTAGATTTATTTTTGCTACCTTTTCATGGACTCTAGCTTGCCAAACTGGTCTTCATGTTTTGTATCATTTTGTTTAGCTCATCTTGCTTTTAAAATTATCTCTTTTAAGTCACTGGTCATTTATTTTAAGTACATTATTGGTTTAGTTATGTCATCTTTGAGATCGCTGAGGTTTTTTTCTTTTTAAAATTTTATTTTATTTTATTTTATTTTTTTTTGCGGCACCGGGGATTGAACTCACAACCTCGCGCCTGCCAGGGCAGACGCTTAAGGCACTGAGCCAAACTCCCGGCCCTGGTTTTTTGAGGCAGGGTTGCACTATGTAGCTCAGGCCGGCCTTGCGCTCGTGTTGTAGCCCAAGCCGGCCTCGAACTCACAACGCTCCGCCTACCTCAGCCTCCCAAGTGCTGGGATTAAAGGCGTGCGCCACCATGCCCGGCTTTTTAAAATTTTATAATGATGCTTACAGAAATATACTCATATTTGTTAAGAAACTACTTAGCATCTTATTGTTCTGTTTTTATTTTCCTCGTTTATCACTTCATATAATTTAGCTGCTTAGCTTTTAAATTCCTTCCAGTAGATGGCCCATGAATCAGTTTTGGGAGAGTTAGAAGTTTTTGGAGGTGTTTTGCTGTGTTGTTTATATATATATATATATATATATATATATATATATATATATATATATGATATATTTGTGTGTGTGCGTGTGTGTGTGTGTGTGTACTGAGGAATTAGGGTCATTAAAGTGGAAAGACTTTTTTAATAGCCTGGAGATCTCTTTTGCTAGTATCTGCTTTCCAGTGATGCACTCTGGGTGAGTAACTCTACATGCCTCTGCCTCTGTCCTAAGGTCTGACCACCTCCATTAATTTGGGGAGGAGAGTGTGCAGTATAATTGGCCCAACACCCACTTCTCTGGAAATGAATTGCACTGATTATACAAAAACAAACCAGGTATTGACACACAATAAAAAACAACTAATATCATGGTACTAACTATGCTACCACTGGCAATAGCAAAGAAATCAGCCACAAAACTAGAATGAAAGACAAACCGGATTTTTTTTTTTGAGATAAGGTCTCACTGTGTAATTCTGGCTGAACTTGAACTCACTTATATAGCCCAGGCTGGCCTCAGACTCACAGCCATCCTCTTGCCTCAGCTTCTCAAGTGCTGAGATTACAGGTATGCATCTCCACGCCCAGCCACAAACTGGGTATTGACATAACATAAGAACAAATAGACCACACTGTGGAACCATCAACATGTGCAGGAAGAAGCCGGGACTTGGCAGTTGGATCTTTCCTCTCAATTTCCCTTTTTTGTCTTTTCTTTCTTTCTTTCTTTCTTTCTTTCTTTCTTTCTTTCTTTCTTTCTTTCTTTCTTTCTTTCTTTCTTTCTTTCTTCTTTCTTTCTTTCTTTCTTTCTTTCTTTCCTTCCTTCCTTCCTTCCTTCCTTCCTTCTTCCTTCCTTCCTTCCTTCTTTCCTTTTTTCTCTCTTTTATAAATGGCTGGGGAGAACTCTAGCCACAGAAAACTAATCCCACCTCCCAAACCCAGAGACCAAGTTCAGATATTCCCTTGAATACTCCTTCATTCTTTCTTTCCTACCTCCTTCTCTAGTTTCCTAAACCTCATGTGGTCATCCTTTGCCCTCCAGCCTTGCTCCTACTTCCTTCCCAGTTATTTTTGTTTTATACACTATTCTCCCTAAATCTCCCCACCACAGGGTAAAACTATTCTACCAAGGGGAAGCACTTTGCATACAAACTCCTAATTTATGATCAGTTCTGTCCTGTATTGCTATAACTTTACTCCTATGGTCTAAAGTACAAAATCAATAATTACCACAGTTTGTCACTTTCTAAATTGTGCTTGATGTTATTGTTATTGCCAATTTTATTACTTTAGCTAGGATGTCATATGTGTTGTAACCAGGTGTTCTCCTTTCTATAGCAATACTGGGAAACTCTGGGATAAAAACCTCACCATAACCCTACACAAAAGGACTGGGGACCAAGCCAAAAAGGTGCCAACATCCCACTTTATAATTAATTGGGAAGGGTCTTGGGATAGAAACAAACCAAGAATCTCCTACACATGGAAGACATCTCCGATGAGCAGACTTCTAGAGAAGCCTTGATACTAGTGATATAGCTACCTACTACAAAAACTCACAAGGATCATCACAGAAAACAAAATAAAAATATTTTTGCAATATAAAATGCCAAGATGAAAAAACAAAATGCAATCTCAGATCTTCAGCCCACCCAGAAAAATTCCAGCAGACATTGACATAGAATAAATTGGAAAACACACACCTGAAATTTCTGAAATGATAGCAACCAAAGTAAAGAAACAAATACACGAGGCTATAGAGGAAATCAATTCTGAAATAATCTCTCAGGTAAAAAAAAGAGAAATGTCAACATTTATAAAGTAATTGCTCAGCAAATCTAGCGTACAGATAGATAAAAATAGATGATGATAGGAAGAGGATTGAAACCATGAATAATTAATATAGGAAAGAAATAGAACACATGAGACAGATTCAAACAGATATCTAGGAAATTAAAAATGCCATTGAAAGTTGACAAAAATGCTTGACCAAAACTGAAGACAGACTTTCAGACCTTGAATACAGGATTGTGACAAATGATAATGAAAGGAAAGATCTCTTGAAACTAACAAGATCAGGTAATAACAACAAGATCAGGTAATAACAAATTAACAGCTACAAGGCAATGCAAAGAAAAATAATATAAGAATAATTGGTGTTAATGAAAAAGCAGGAGTCAAACAACACACACACATATTTGCAGAAGTAATAGCAGAAAATTTCTCAAGCATTCAAAAGAATCTGACATACAGATAAGTGATGCATATAGAACTCCAAGTAGCCATAACCAAAATAAATCTACACTCAGACATATGATAATCAGGATTCTAGAAATTCAGCACAAGAACAGAATAATAAAAACTGTTAGAGAAAAGAAACAGCTCATCTACAAAGGAAAACCTATCAGAATCATAGCAGACTTCTCAACACAAACCCTCAAGTCAAAAATAGTTTAGAGTGAAGCATTTCAAATCCTTAAAGAAAACACCCCCCCCCACAAGGTGAGTCCCCTGCTGTGGGCCTGGTGGAGAAGAAACCATGCTCTGAGGCTCCATTGTTACTGGGGCCAGGCACCCTCTGGTGAGCCTGCTGCTGTGGGGCTGGAGGAGAAAAAGCCAAGTCCCTCTGAGTCTATCACTAAGGGCCTAGAAGAGAAAAAGCCAAGCACTGAGGTCCCACTGCCTTAGGGGCTGGGCACCCCTCAATGAGCCTGCTGCCATGTGCCCAGAGAAGAAGCCATGCCTCCACAGTAAGCCCATCATCACAGGCTTAGAGGAGGAGAAACCATGCCCTGAATCCTCACTGCCATTGGGGGAGCATTAGTGAGCTGCTTCTCCACCAACCTGGAAAGCTTGAATCAGAGGAACTCAGATGCTTAGCCCAAAACCCTGCACTGTGGGATGGGCAGTCAGTGCAGGAAGTGCCCAGGACTCAGCAACCAACTGACTCAGAGGAACAGAGAAAAATGTCAAGATGAAGGAGCAAAGTACAATCTCAGACCTCCTACCCACCCAGAACAAGTCCAGGAGACATAGACAAAATAAATTAGAAGTCATGTACCTGAAATTTCTGAAATGATGGCAACTAAAGTAAAGAAACAACTTAGTGCTTATATTGTTTGATTAACTTTACATGCCTATAGCTGGTAGTCTGAGCAACTATTTAGAGGATAACAATGTGCAATACAGTAACTATTGTCAATTTCCTACTGTTTTTGAAATCCAGTATTTCAAAATTCTCATTATTTCTCATTATTTTTTGTCTCACTTTATTGCTTTCTTTTGTTGTATTCTCTTTAAAATAAAAAAAAACCTCCAACCCAGATTGATATATCCTGCAAAACTATCTTTCAAAATTAATGGAGAAATGATACTTCCATGACAAAGAACAACTGAAGAAATTCATGACCACCAAACCAACCACACAAAGATATTCAAGACAGAGATAAAAATGTCTATAATTCCAAGTACAACAGCAGAACACAACAACCAAGTAGGGCAAGCAACCAAACAGAGAGGAAAAGTAGGGAACCAACAGCAAGAAAATAACATGACAAAGATAAGCCAATACATATCAGTTATATCCATCAATGTAAATGGCCTCAATTCATCAATCAAAGAAAAAGACTGGCAGAATGGATCAAGAAACAACATCTCACGATATGTCATTTACAAGAAACACATTTAACTCAAAAGAAAACTCATAGACTAAAAGTCAAAGGATGGAAACCAATATTCCATGCAATAGGAACCCAGAGAAAAGCAGGGGCTGCTATTCTGTTTGCAGACAATGTGAACTTCAAACCAAAAATGATCAAAAGAGATAAAGAAGGTCACTACATACTTGTTAGGGAAAAAATTCAAAAGGAAGAGATAACAAATATGGAGGCACCAAACTATATAAAATAAATATTAATTGACATAAATATCAAATACACAGTAACACAATTATAATAGGGGACCTCAGTAGCCCACTGTCACAAGAGATAGATCAACTAGACAAAAAATCAGCAAAGATATAATAGAACTGATCCAAAACTGTGAACCAATGGTCTTAGTAGACGCTCACAGAGTGTTCCGGCCCAAAACATCAGAATACATATTCTTCTCGGCTGCATATGGGATGTTCTCTAAAATGGACCATATACTAGCCCATAGAATATGCTTAAGTAAGTACAAAGGAATTGAAATTATCCCATTCATATTATCTGACCATAGTCCAATGAAATTGAATATTAATGACAAAAGAAACTTCAAAAACTACATAAACACATGAAACTTAAATAATACCCTCCTGAACAAACAATGGGCCACAGGTGAAATTAAAGAAGAAATTGAATAATATCTACAGTGAAATGAAAATGTAAATACAACTCACCGGAACCTGTGGGATGCAATGAAAGCAGTCCTAAGAGAGAAATTTATATCAGTGAATTCTCACATCAGGAAAATGGAACAAGTACAAATAACCTAATGCTGCACCTCAAGCTTCCAGAAAAAGAAGAGCAAGTCAAACGCAAAGCCCAAAGGAGGGGGAAAGTTATAAAGAGCAGAACAGAAATTAATTCAATTGAGACTAAGAAAACAACATAAAGAATTAATGAATTGAAAAGTTGGTTCTCTGAAAGAATAAATAAAATTGATAAACCCCTAGCCAACCTTATCAAAAAAAAAAAAAAAAAAAAAAAAAAAAAAAAAAAAAAAAAAAAAAAAAAAAAAAAAAAAAAAAAAAAAAAAAAAAAAAAAAAAAAAAAAAAAAAAAAAAAAAAAAAAAAAAAAAAAAAAAAAAAAAAAAAAAAAAAAAAAAAAAAAAAAAAAAAAAAAAAGAAAGGAAAAACTCAAATTCATGCAATAAGAAACAAAAAGGGTGAAATCACTGTGGAAATTCAGAAGACATCAATACCTACATTGAAAATCTTTATGCAGACAGGATGGAAAACAAAGAAATGGGCATATTCTTAGAAACATATGAATTACCAAAGCTGAGGCAAGAAGATATAAGAATTCTGAATAACCCAATATCAGTTAACAAAATTGAAAATGTAATTAAAGATCTACAAAAAAAAACCAGGTCCTGATGCATTCACAGCTTAATTCTACTAGAAATTTAGAGAAGATATAACACCAATACTCCTCAAATTCTTTAATGAATTTGAAAGAGAAACAATTCTCCCTAACTCGTTCCTCAAGGTGGGTATTATCATGGTACCAAAACCAGAGAAAGACCCAACCAAAAAAGAGAATTATGCCCAATCTCCCTAATGAACAGAAATGCAAATATCCTGAAGAAAATACTAGCAAACAGAATGCAGCAAATCATCAAAAAGATTATACATGATGACAAAGTGGGATTAATCCCAGGGATGCTGGAATGGTTCAACATACACAAATCAATAAATGCAATACACCATATCAACAGAGTTAAAGAAAAAAACCACATGATCATCTCAGTAGATGCAGAAAAAGCTTTCAATGAAGTCCAGCACTCGTTCATGATAAAAACCCTACAGAAAATGGCAATAGCTGGTCTTTACCTCAATGTGATAAAAATCATGTATGACAAACAGCCAACATCATACTAAATGGACAAAAACTGTAAGCTTTCAGTCTAAACTCAGAAACAAGACAAAGATGTTCACTGTCACCACTCCTGTTCAATATAGTTCTGGAACATTAGCCAGAGCAATTAGACAAGAGAAAGAAATAAAATAAATAAAGATAGGAAAGGAAGAAGTTAAACTATCATTATTTGCAGATGACATGATACTCTACATAGAAGACCCCCAAAACTTCACTGAAAGACTTCTAGACGTAATAACCAAACTCAGTAATGTAGTTGGATACAAAGTCAGTGCTCAAAAATCAATAGCATTCTTGTACACAAACAACAAACTATCTGAGAGAGAAAGAAGAGAAACCACACCCTTTAAAATAGCATCCAAAAAAATGAAATACTTAGGAATCAATCTAACAAAGGAAGTGAAAGATCTATACATTGAAAATTACATTACTCTGAAAAAGGAAATTGAAGAGGATTTCAGAAAATGGAAAGACATTCTTTGTTCATGGATAGGAAGAACAAACATTGTAAAAATGGCCATTCTCTGGGCCCCTCGAGGACCCACCCCGCTGGGCCCAAGCTGCTCTGACCACAGGACAACTAATCTGCCTCCTGGGGAACTGTTCAACTGGCACGGACTCCCACAAGAGAACGAGAATGGGCCCCTCAAGGACCCACCCCACTGGGCCCGAGCAGCACAGGTGCACAGGCTTAGAATCAAGGATACTTCCCACCCCCCGTAAGCAACCTGCTGGTTTGGAGGTTTGGCTAAATTGATAGCAACTAAGAAATATTAAGCAACTAAATGCTATTATTGTTTCATTGATTTTGCAGGCTTTGGGCCAGCAACCCAAGCATCTCTTTGGAAGATGACAGTGGGCAAAATAGCAAATATGGGGGATTCTCTTCTGTCTTGTCTTTGAGGCCCAATATGGTTCTCACTGTTTTGCTTTACTCTGAGCATTATTTTTCTTTTTTTGCTTTATTTTGTATTCTGTTTTTATTGGTTTTAGTCTATTTTATTTTTGGTTCAATTCTACTATACCTGTTGGAATGGTCAGGTATTCTGAAGATAACAAGATATACTATAGTAGCTATTGTTTTCATAGTATCTTTCTTTGAAGTTCTGTACCAGTTCTGCTGCTTCGTTTTGATTGACTTTGTTCTGTTGGATTTTATTATCTTTAAAATAAAAATAAAGTGGCCATTCTCCCAAAATTGTTATACAGATTTAATGCCATTCCAATAAAAATACCATTAGCATACCTCACAGATCTAGAGAAATCAATCCTAAAATTCATCAGGAACCAGAAGAGACCTAGAATAGGAAAGGCAATCTGGGGTGACAAAGGCAAGGGAGGAGGCATCACAATCCCAGACTTGAAATTATGTTACAAAGCTAAAGTAATAAAATCACCATGGTACTGGCAACAAAACAAAACAAAACAAAACAACCACAGACCTGAGGATCAGTGGAACAGACTAGAAGATGCAGACACAATTACAAACTCAGCCACCTTATCTTTCATAAAAGGACCAAATGTTCACTGAAACAAGGACTTCTTTAATAAACGGTGTTGGAAAAAGTAGCTTTCCACATGATGAAGATTAAAACTAGACCTTTGTCTATCGCCATGCACTAAACTAAAGGTGAAATGGATCAAGGATCTAAATATTAAGACAGAAACACTAAATACCCTGGAAGAGAAAGTAGGTTAAAATCTCAAAGACATAGGGGTAGGCTGACAGTTCATGAACAAAACCCAAACTGCATGAGAAGTATTTCAAAGAATCAACAACTGAGATCTTATCTTTTAAAAATTTTTTACACATCAAAAGAAATTACCAGCAGAGTAAAAAGAAAACCCCAGATTGGGAAGAAATTTTAGGCAACAGTCCCTTAGACAAAAGACTTCTATCTAGAACATATGAAGAACTGAAAAAAATCAGACCCCCTGAATTCAAAGACCCAATTGAAAAATGCACATCTGAGATGAATACACATTTCTCAGATGAAGAAATAAGAATGGCAAATTAATATATGAGAAAATGTTCAACATCATCAGTCATTTTTAGAAATGCAAATTAAAACAACACTGAGATTCCATCTCACTCCAGGAAGAACGTCTCACTATAGATCTTTGAGAGACAAATACCTATTTAAGTCTTCTGCCCATTTTCAAATTGGGTTATATTTTTGCTGTTGAATTTAAGAGTCCTTTGCACATTCTGGATACCAGATCCTTATCAGAAGATGGACTCTCCCGTAGAGCCTCAGAAGGAGTCAACCTAACTGCTGCACCTTGACTTTAGCACAGGGATGCTTGTCTTGAGCATCTCACCTACAGAATTGGGAGGAAATGAATGTGTGTTGGTCTAGGTCACTGCATATGTAGACTTTTGCCACAGGGAACTCATTTGCTGCTGCTGTCTGTTTGAGCCAGCTTTGTACCAGGGGGCCCCTCTTGGGCTCTTTCCTAGTCTTCTCAGGTTCTCTGTGTCCCACTGCAGCCCTTGATGCTGTAGGGGTACATCCTTTCAAAGCATGATCTCTCCCAGAGGTTCTGGGCTTAGCTGGACCACAGGGGTTACTACCTCTTTTTCATGGGGAACACAGGTTTTTGGGGCTGGCGGGTCCTGGGATATTCTCCCCCTGCCCTGAGGCCTTCATGAACAGCACAGGCCCTTATAGTGCCCTCCACACTCCAGGGCTCCCACCCAAAGCCACTCTGGGATTTAGAGAAAGCAGGCTTGGCTGATCCGATTTGTATAGAGGCTTGCTTTCAATCTCCGTTGGTCTTGAGCTGGGTAGGAGGCCCATGTAGCTCACAGACTTGGCTTTCAATGCCATTTAAAAATCTTCATTTCTTCTGGGGCTGCATTTTACCATCTGATTTCTGCTCTCTCAGCATTTAAATTTAAATTCAGTCAGGACAAATCTCATACTTTGTCACATATGTGTTTGTTTTTTATAACACATGCACACAGTACTCAAAGAGCATTATCTCTATTATTGCTGGTGATAAGAACAAAACCCCTTATGTTCACAGATCCCTCAGCATCCTGCTGTTCATTAACACAATTGGTCCTGGAGGCTGAGATTCCCAGAGACTCTATTATCGCCATTTTATAGAGAAAGAGGGTTTCGCAGAGCAGAGTGACCTGTTCAGGTTCCTAGACTGGTCAGGAACCCAAGGAAGGTCCAGGCCTGTCCAGCACATGGGTGGTTCATTGCTTCTTGGGCCTCACCACCATGAGAGTAGTTAAGTGCATGGAAAGTATGTAGTTAAATCACTTTTTATCATCATAAGGGAACTGTCAGAAATAGGAAAGATGTCTGGTCAACATCTATGTGTGGGAACACAAGTTACATACAACCCAGAATATTTGAGTTTGCAACGTCTGATGGGAGCATTGCTGAGTAACTGCAGCGAGTCTACACCATTGTGGGAAATGCTGGTGTGTAATGTTAGGTAAGAAAACAAGAGCTCAGAAGTTTGCCTGCAGTGTGATCCCTGAAGGTTGACGTGGGAAAAATAAATCCGAGGCATGGAAAAGAAATGACAAACTAAATCTTCACAGCTATCTATGTGTTGAGAAACTTTTCTTTTACTTTCTTATCCTCAAGATTCCTATAATGTTATTAGAGTGGGAAAACACAGTTGATTTTATCAAACAGAAAGAAACTCTGTATTTTCCCAGGCCAGAGGGAGCCTCTGCAGTGGATGCTAATTGACAAGGCCTCGCTCCTGCTTTCTCTTGAGGATATTTGTATGACTTTTTTTTTTTTTTTTTTTTGAGACAGGCTTTTACTATGTATTTCAAACTGGCCTTGAACTCATTATGTAGCCCAGGTTGGCCTTGAACTTACAGCAATCCTCCTGCCTCAGCCTCCTGAGTGCTGGAATTACAGGCATGGGCCACCTTGCCCATCGTGTACCACTTTTAATGAACTTGCAATTGGGGCAGCCTACAGGTGTGTGTGTGGTGGCATTCACAGAGTCAGCATGAAACACAAAGACCAAGTGTGGCTGGTAGGGTCCACATACCTCCTTGAATTGTTGCCTAGCAACTGGTCCCAGAACCCCAAAGCACTGGCAAGGGAAATAGGCTGAGGGAGGGTGAAGGCACACTCCCACAACTTCCCAAGACCCTGGCTCCAGATGACTCCTTGCCACTGAGGCTCAGACCCCATGTGACTAATTGTATGCATCTCTGCTGTGGTTATGAGCCCAACACTGGCTCCAGGTACCTGCCAAGCTCCACAGTAGGCTGCAGGTGCTCCAGGGCTGATGCCGGGAGAGCTCAGAGAGTCAGGCCTCACCCAAAGCCATATGGCCCATGGCAGCTCCTCACCTGGCCACGGCTTCTTCCTGTCCAGACTGGGTGGGGATCCCACCTCAGAGGAGTGGCCCTGGGTAGAGGACCAGGCAAGAGAGAGAAACCATCCTGGCTCCTGCCAGAGTAGTTTTATGTGGAAGGCTATGGTAGGGTTGGGCAGCCCACAGTTTGCCTCTGAGTCTGTTGAGGCAGGGCAGGGCAGTGATGGTGGGGTGTCACAGCCCTATTTACAGAGGAGGAAACCAAGGCACAGAACACTGACAGTAGCACTCAGAATCTGGAGTGCAGCCTGACCACTCCTTGGAGTGCATGGCTTTGGTGTGTGGGAACCTGGTGCAGGGCACTGCCCCAGGAGATGGGAGGATGTGATTGAGAAGTCAGGTGTAGCCCAAGGGCAGGTCCACCCTCGAGGCTTCTCCCTGACCCCCAGGGCCAGCCTCTTGCTAGCTGCATAATTAGCAATAGGGTCCTTATAGGCCTGAGCCCTGGAGAGGCCAGGGTGGAGGCAAAAGTAACCCAAGCACCCCAGTGCTACCTTCTGGGCACAGAGCTTCCTGTGCTGCTCTTGAGGGCAGGAGGTCCAGGTGCAGGGTGGGGAGACCCCCGGTTTGTACCTTATCAAGTACTTTCACTACCTGGGCTGGGAGCTGAGTGTCAGCAGCCTCAGGTCTGGGTTTCTGGCCAGCACATTAGCTGACAGCTGGCAGGACTTAGTGTAGATGTCTGCTCAGGCCTCTGCCTGGGAAGAGTGGGGGACTAGCAAGAGCTTTGGGGGCCACAGTGTGAAATGAGTGTGGAACCCAAGGAGTAGAACAGTAGCAGGCCATCCCAGTTTTTTTCCTGTGGTTCCCTACATTCTGGGGTGAGACCTGGACAGAGCCAACACTGGCTGTTCCAAGTGACCATAGCCAGGACTACTTGATCAGAGCAGTCCTATAGACCTGGTGCCCAGGCAATCATCCCAGGAGCTGTGCTCAAGCTCCATGCAAGTTAGAGGACAGTTAGGTGCCTTCTTGGGCAGCCATGGGTATGTCAAGGTAGAAGGACTGCTTTGGCCACATACTGAGGGTCCAGTGTGGCCTGTGATCCACATCTCACCTCATTTCCAGGAGGTCGACAGCAGGAAAAAAGCAGCTTGGCATACAGGAGACCCTTCTTGGCATGTGGGTCAGCCAGGCAGGGCAGTTGAGCTGTTTCCTGTGCCCTGGCCTCGGGTGTGTTTTTGCGTGGAGTGACTGTGTGTTGTCCCTGCTGACTCTCCGGGTGTCTAGGCTGCCAAAGGGACATGTATCCTGGAGCAGGGTGAGTGGTCCTGCATCCTAACTCTCAGTGAGGGTCTGAGGTTGGCCCTGACCTGAACTTGACCAGGGAAGTCTCACTCCCGCAGCTCTTCCCCTAGCTCACAGGAGCCAGGCCACCTGAGGTGTCTCCCTGGGCTCATTTTCTCCAAGCCCACCTGAGCCCCCTGTATACCCAGGGTTCATGGACCCTACCTTGGCCCAGGCTGAGCTCCCTGGCTTCAGGCTATCTTCACTTGAGCCTGTAAGATGTGGTTATAGGAAGACTGGGGAGAATACTGGGTCTGGGTTTCCTCACTTGCACTGCAGGTGTCCCTTCCTTGCATACACACAGCTAATAGTGTAGGAAGGAGCCGCTGAGCTGGGCTGGCCCTCACTCACATTGGCAGGATAGACTCAGGGTGATGCACTGGAGGCCTGTGAGGCTCCAGGCCCAGCAGGAATTGCTGATTTCTTTACATCCCTTTCAGCTTGCACAGTGTAACTGTCATTGGCAGGAATATTTTTCTAAGCAAAGACTTGTCTGGGTCAGGATTGAAGGAAGTAAGCTCTGGTCCCTGGGTCAGGACCTATGACTCTCACAGGGCAGAGCGACTCCTACCTGGAAAATAATGCATGTGCCTATGGGATCTAGGGGTGTTATGGACACCCAGTATAAGTACAGCCTTGAAGGAGTCTGTGTCAAGGTGTTAGGGTGCAGCCCTTGGTTCTCTGGAAATGGTGTCATGAGGGTAGGCTGAGAAAGTTGCTCCTTTCAGGGTGCTGCCCTTGTGGTCCCACTTTGGGACCTGGGGTAAGTGTACTGGCCTTAGCTCACCTTGCCCCTCCCATGGCAGCACACAGCTGTGTGCTTGGGGGCCACATAGCAGTGGGGTTGACTTTTAGCAAGAGCCAGGTTCTGCAGCAGGCTTGAGTTGGTACATCCCAGGTTGTTTTTAGATTGGCACTGGTTAAGGATGGCTAAACAGGACTACATAGTAGGTCTGGGGAAGGGACTGCAGCTAAAGGACCCTTATCCCCAAGTCTTTTGGGTGAGCGATGTGGCTGGTGCCACATCCAGGAAGATGGTAGGTGCTTCAGGGGCTAGACCAGGTACAGACGGGAGACAGTGTGCTTGGTGTGTTTATAAACACGACCAGGGAGATGTAGGGTACTTTTGGGACTGGTTCCTCTCCCAGCCATTCTTCCACCAACCTCAGGGCATCCGGTGGGCTGATCCTTAAGCTCCATGCAGATCCTGTTCTGGGAAGGTGTTGAGGGAGGTATGGATACCTGGGGACCTTTGGGACTGCAGGACTTATTCACCCTCCTTATCCATCTTGAGCTTTCACTGGGCCTTTCAGGTACCCCTCCCTGTCCACCAGCATCTGCCCAGCAGGGGGAGCTGGTAACACAGCCTTTCAAGAGTTTCATTTTGGGCAAGGCTGTCTCCATCTCTTGTCAACAGGGTTAGGACCCAGGCAAACAGCACCAGACCCCCACCCCCATCTCGACCCCTGAAGGTTGCTGTCTTGAATGGAATCACTTTATAATAAAGTTCTACTAGATCTACTAGGACCCAGTCTGGCTTTTTTGGATGAAAATGCTAAAAGTCAGGGCAGACTTAATTTCATTTGTGAAAAACCTGACAGGTTCTTTTCTTTTCCAGGCTGCTTGCCTCTACAACAAGGCACCCCCACTCCCCTGTGGAAAAGACTCTAGAATAAGCAAGACATGTCCTTATCCCAGGTGACAAGGACTTTAAAATAAGGACATCTTCTCCCTCCAGGTAATAAGCGGCTGCTAGCTGGCTTCCCCTCTGGCTCTGAGCTGTTTTAGCCAGCACATGTATGGCTTATGATACCCACCACTCATTCCCACAGGATGCCAGGCCTGCATGGGGTCCTAGGATTGTAGGATAAAGTGAGCGGATCCCCAAGAGGGTGAAGGAATATTGGTACTATGTTCCTGAGACCCTTCCTGTTGCAGGGGGATGTGTGTCCCACCAGTGCTTCATGGCCTGGAACAGAGGCCTGAACCTGTCCTTGCAGGGCCCTTTCATCCTGCTGGGCTTCCCAGGCCCACACAGTTTGCACATTGGGCTCTTTTTGCTTTTCCTAGTCATGTATGTGCTTACTGTAGCTGGGAACCTGGCCATCACCTCCCTTGTTGGGGCACACCGGCGCCTTCAAACACCCATGTACTTCTTCCTCTGCAATCTCTCCTTCCTGGAAATCTGGTTCACCACAGCCTGTGTGCCTAAGACCCTGGCCACTTTTGCCTCCCAGAATGGAGCCATCTCTTGGGTTGGCTGTGCCATGCAGATGTACTTTGTCTTCTCCCTGGGCTGCACTGAATACTTCCTGCTGGCTGCTATGGCCTACGACCGCTACCTAGCCATCTGTCTGCCACTACACTATGGCAGCATCATGACACCTGCCCTGGCAGTGTGGCTTGCCCTGGGCTCCTGGCTGTGTGGCTTCTCTGTCATCACTGTACCTGCTACCCTCATCACACGCCTTTCCTTCTGTGGCTCTCGAGTCATCAACCACTTCTTCTGTGACATTGCACCCTGGATTGTGCTGTCCTGCACTGACACCCGCATGGTGGAGCTGACATCCTTTGGCATTGCCTTTTGTGTCATCCTGGGCTCTTGTGGTATTACACTTGTCTCCTATGCCTATATCATTGTCACCATTGTCAGGATCCCCTCCACCCAGGGCCGGCACCGTGCCTTCTCCACCTGTTCATCCCATCTCATAGTGGTGCTCATCTGGTATGGTTCCACCATCTTCTTGCATGTGAGGACCTCGGTGGAGGGCTCCCTGGGTCTGACCAAGGTTGTCACGGTGCTCAACACCATTGTCACACCGGTGCTGAATCCCTTCATTTACACTCTGAGAAACAAGGATGTGAAGGAGGCTCTGTGTAGGATGGTGAAGGGGAGCTGATAGGATGTCCAGGGTGCTCCTGCCTTGCCCCTCAGCTATCAGCAGTACAGGACCATCAACTGGCACCACTCTTTCTGTACCGCTGGGAGCAATCTCAAGGAGTCTTTGTGAGTACAAGACAGATTAGTATGCCCAAGGTTTTAGGGTAAGCCCACAGGCATGGGCTTGAGAAATGCTATTGTTAGTATTATTTTCATAATTTGGAAGTTAGAACAGTGTACAAACTGTCCCCCATCTCTCTCATTTTACCTCAGACAACTAAGAAGGGCCATACCCTCCTTTAGTGTTCAACCTGATCTCTTCTCCACCAGGAACCCCTGAGAGAACTGGACTCTTGCTAGCTGGTCTGTATAAAAAATGAAGAGCTGTATCCTGGACAGGTGACCCAATGACACTGAGCAAGTTTGCCTCTTGAGTCACTTGGGAGCTCTGGCTTTAGGTCTACTAGGGTCATAGGTGTGACCATGGTTCTTGCCCAGGCTAGAGGATGAACTGGTTTAGCTGACTTGTCTGCAATGGGCTGAACTCAGAAAAGTTGTGTACAGGGGCTGGACCAAGCCCCTTTCCACTCTGCTGCTCAGGGTGGAGATGGTGGAGTGTTGGAGGTGCTGGGGACACTGGGAGTAACCACTGCTGAAGCCTGTGTATGGGAAGCTGCCATGGTTTTTACTCTGGGCCTGCTTCTAGGGCTCATCCCAGAGCCTCCTCAGTTAACACTGTGCAGGCTCCCACCTCTTGACCTGCAGGTTCCCCTGCTCATTCCAGTCTGATGGCTGTGTGTGTTTACCCTGTGGTTTTCGTTCACTGTATCCTCAGAGTGGGAGCCAAGGCAGGGGTTTCTGATGGCTGCTTCTCACAGCGACACCATGCCTGGACTAGGGCAGGGTCACAGGTGCCTGAAGATATCTGTCCAGAGCCTGGAGGTGACACCACCAACACTGAATTGGAGGCCCCCTTTACCCAGGGTCTCCAGTCAGATGACACATTGGTCCCTGAGACTTGCACACTCAGTCATATGAAATTGCTGATATTTGTGTAATCATCATGCTTTTGTGAAGTTACTTAGCAAATGACAAATTAAAGAGCATCCCCTTTCACTGGTTCATGTGTTTGCTAACTTAATGGCAAAGGTTAGTAACAGCTCACATTAACATGGTTCGATGAACTCCCAGTGACACCTGGAGAAGATGGATGGTGGCAGAGGACAGAAGACAGGCAGTTCAGTATCTGTGGTCTGTTGTACAGCAGCCTCCTACCCTGACAGGACCACTGTTATCTTCCATTGTTGTAGACCAGCCAGATGCTCCTCAAGGACACTCAGTCCCCTCTACTCTCATTCTGATGAAGGTGGCCTTGCTCTCATGTAGATTCCTTTCATCAGAGACTGAGGCTTTAAGTGACCCTGGGTGACAAGGATTGGGGGATGGGAGCAGGGAGGGCCTGGCCCTCCTCACAGGGACTCATCCCTTGTCTGTGCCTGCCTTGCTCCAGGTTTGCCCCACTGTTGCAGCCCATGGTGGAGAACTTGTCTGAGACTCCTTTAAGACTTCTCTAGTCTGGGAGTGGACTGTGGTCCTTCCCAGTTCTGCTTGTTATGGATCAGGATCCTTAGTGGTGAGCAGGTGCTGTATATGGACTCAGGGTTAAAGGTCCTCATCTTCTTAGGTTCTGCCTGATTCAGGACATCCATTGCTCCTCATCCCTGCCATGTGTCATGACTTTTCTTGGGCAGTGATTCAGCGGGAGGAAGTACTGTGTAGCATGGTTGGGTTATGGACATGCCCTAAATGGGGCTTCAGACATGCAGATTTTGGAGAAAAGCAGGCCTCTGGAGCCACAGGCCAGTGCTGCTAGGTCCTGCCTTCTTGGGGAAGGTAGTCTTGCTCATCATGCATGTCCCCCAGAAATTTTGGCATGACCTGGCATTGTGAGATGAAATTTTTCTATTGGGATTAGAAACAGGACAGGTTTTAAGGAAATGCCATCTTTTACCATCTTCTAAGACTGATTGTTTCCCCATGGGATGAGGACGTCTACCTAGTAAGTGCAGGATATCAAGAGATGTGCTGATCGATCCAGGTGAACAGGTGTGGAACAGCTCTGCCATGAAAGTGGGGAGGAACCTGTGGAGGCTGGCATGCTTTTAGCCTGTTGGCAAGATAGATGAATCACATTAATTGATCTTCAGGTGCTCAGCCTTGTACATGTGGAATAAATTCAACTTGGTAAGGGTGAATAATTTTTAATTACCTGGCAGATTTGGTTTGCTAATAAATATCCTAAAATTTTATTTTGACTAGTAATAATTGTATATATTTATGGGGTACAACATGATACTTCCAGTACATGTTACTTTGTGGAATGAGCAAGATTTGCTCATAGTTTGTTGAGTTTTGTGTCTATGTCCATGGAGATGCAGACCTGTAGTTTCCTCTCTTACATTGCCTTTGTCTGGTTCTGCTGTTTGTGTGATGCTGGCCTCACAGAATGAATTTAGAGAAGTCCTTTCACACCTATCCTCTGGAATCCAGTGTAGAGAACTGGTATGACTTCTTTATTACATTTTTGGCAGAATTCACCAGTGAACTCAACTGGGTCTGAGGCTTTCTTTTTTGGAAGGTTAATATTGATTCAATTTCTTTAATAGAAAAAATTAAAATGTAAAGGAGAATATTTTTTGTTGTTTTGTCTCATTAAAAAAGGATACATGCCCTGAAGGAGCCACATTAGTGGTTTATATTTAGATGGTTTCAAATACTTTTCTAGGCATATCTTTATTTCCTTGAAACAGAAACAAGACATGATCCAAACACAGACCTCATAGCCTTCACATTTGAGATACACGTACCCAGTATAACATGGACACTGGAGATGTGGTGTGGCTGTGTATGTGGGCATTGGATCCTAAGTGTGTGGTTTGTGGGGGAGCCATACTTGAATAAGAGCAAGCATCCCCTCACCAGTTGTCCCCTCAGCAGGTGTCCCCTCAGCAGGTGTCTTCTCAGTACAGCAGGTACCCCTCAACAACTGACTATTTGGGTGTGCTTCTTGTCCCAGAATCTAATCTACTTGGGAAGGAGGTTGTAACTCAGCATTGGCCTTGCAGGCTCATGGTCTAGGCAGCAGACAGGCCCATGGGAGACTAGAGGAAGTGCAGGTACCATGACCCAGGAAAAACAAGCAGTTAACCAGTTGTGTACCCTCTTGCCAGTCTTCAGACCTGGGACTTCAGTGTCTCACATTTTGCAACTGGTACAAGGCACACTGGGAATGATCAGAAGTCTCCATGAAGCCCACAACAAGCATACTCAACTAGTCAATTGTTGAGGGGCACCTGCTTAGGGGACATCTTTTGAGGAGGCACCTGCTGAGGAGGCAGCTGCTGAGGGGACACTTATTGAAAGGGTCATTACTGAATGGATACCTCCTGAGGGGGATGCCTGCTGAGGGCTTGTCTGCTGAAATGAAGTGTGCTGAAAAGACATTTGATAAAGAGGCACTTGCTGAGGGGGCAGGTGCTGAGGAGACACTTGCTGAGGGGGCATCTGGTGAGGAGACACTTGCTAAGACGAAACTTGCTGAAGGATTATGTGCCAAAGAGGCAGCTACTGAGAAGCCATAGAGGAGGTGCTGAGGAGACACCTATTGAGGGGATACCTGCTGAATGACAGCCCTTGAAGTCCTCCTCCTGAGGCACCTGCTAAGGAGGTACCTGCCCAGACTGTCTGGAGCATACTGGCCCCACCTGAGTTCTGGCTCATGACCAGTTTCCATGCTTTGCAATTTAAGTCTTCCCATAACTCTACTACAGTCTTCTCCAGGCAGCAGATGGCAGCAGTTTCAACTGTCACTCTGCTCATTAGGCTGGGCAGCTGTACAGTAGGCCCAGGGGTGCCTCACATGTTGCTTCTTTCTGTTTCACCCACAGGGCTGGCTGTACTGCATGCAGATATATATTTTTTTCTTCTGAGCTCTGTTTCTGATAAAAAGTTTGTGTTCTCAGGTCACTGGAGAATTGTGCACAAACCTCTTGGTACCCAATCAAATTAATAATGTACAAAAACTTCAGTCAACTTTTGTGTGAGAACTTTTAATAGTTTGGGGATTATGTGTTGCTTTCCCTGGGGTACCATTATGAAGGAGGCAGCAGAGGTTGTGGGAGTCTGAACAGCAGCTGCGGGCTCCCTTGCCAGGCTCTGGGTCTATTAGAAAGTTGAATGGTTCTGGTTTGTTAGGCAGAAAAGTGTCAAGGGCGCCATCATGAATGGTGAAGATTATTCCAACTAATAATGATTTAAATTTGCCATAAAATTCAACTCAGAGGAGTTACTTAATTTCAACAAGCAATTATGTATGAGCTGACGTGCTCTCCTGAGGGATGGGGTGTCAGCTAGAGGTGGAAAGGTGAGGAAAGAGGTGAGCCTCCTGGAGAGGTTTCTTCTTTCAAAGCGTGATGCAAGGGAGAGGCAAGTTAGGACTTCCTGCATTGGTAACTCCCTTATTTCCTGGTCTTTGTGGAATTTTCTTGCAAAAATCCAGCTGCCTTCTGGAGACTTTGGGTTGTATCAGAACTCAATCTGGAGTCTGTTGTTCATCACATGACTAATGTATGTACCTATGTGCCAGGACACTAGCATTACTTGGACACTACCATGTCGTTAATAGGCCTGAACCTGGCTGGACAGCCCTTGGAATTCTGTGATTCTTTATCATTTTTCAGTCTTTCACAATCTATGTTTTAAAGAGATTGGATGTTTTTTTCCCTGGATGTGTACCTTTCGAAAAGCGACAAGCCACAGGGTATACTTTGATGAATTTTCGTAAAATGGACACACTCATGGAAACAGTACCCTGATAAAAAGTCAGCCAAGTCCCAGAATGTCAGAACTCTCTACCCAGGCACAACAATTTGGTCAACTGACACTAGCTTTGATTTACTTGCTTTGATCTTCATAGAGAATGTGATCTTTCCTGCTTGGTCTCTCACTTGCCATCATTTGCAGTGCCTCTTATGTCCTGTGGACTGATTCATGACTTTTCATTGACTGTATTCCATTGCATGAACAGACCCCAGCTCAGGCACTCCACTGTGGGGGATATTTGCATTTTCCATGTTTTGGTTATTATAAACAATGCTACTGGAAGATGCTCATGCATTTATCTTGGACATGTATTTAACAGTACCATTGCTAGGTTATCGGTATGTATACATTTAGCCTTGGTTGATAATATAAACCATTTTGCAAAGTGATGGTTCCACCTTTCAGAGCACTGGAGTGCTCTGCACTCTCATCAGTTCATGGCAGTTGCAGTCTTTCCATTCCAGCCACCCTGGGGGCTGTGCATCACATCGTGAGTTCAGTTTTCATTTCCCTGAGGGCTAATGAGGTTAAACATTTCTTCATTTACTATTAGGATATGAGTCAGATTTCCTTTGATTCTGGGTTCAGAAGAACAAAATAGGGATCCTGTGGAGGACTCTTATTTCCAGTAGCCCAGAGAACTGTACTGATCTTGGCTATGTTCAGCAGTGGCCTGAGGCTGAGCATTGGCATTGTAGGTGGTGGACCACATGGTCATCTCTGTTCCTGATCACAAAGTGCTCTCTATTTGAAATGGACATGGTCAGTTAACAAGTTCCTCTTAAGTTCAGATATGCGTTGGATTGGGTCAGAAGCAACCATTAGCTGCCTGTGCCTTGCTCTGTGCCTATGCTTGCTATTAGGTAGCGCTTGTTTCAGGGCCAGATGACCTGGAGTCCAGGGTTTGCCAGTGGCTCTGTGATGCTGAGGAAATGCACAGGTTCCTTGTGCTCAGTTTCCCCATCTGTGATGAGTGTGATGATCATGCCTTCCATCTCACTTGTCCTAGTCAAAAAGAGATGGAATCTTTCTCTGCATAAAAGACTCAGAGTCCAAAATTTGAGCTTCTGTTCATTTGCCCACTTTTGCATATATGAAGTGTTCTCACTCACAGTTGACTCATCAAGAAGGAAGAATGTGGAATACATTGTTGTATGGTCCCTGTGAGGGCCAGGGTACTTAGATGAGGCTCTTCTGGTGTATTTTTCTCTTTCTGAGGGAAGTTCATGGTCTCTTATTCTTGGGAAGTTGTATGCCTGACTTTTAAATGTCACCAGGTTGCTTTGTATGTAATTCTTTTAGATAAAACTTTACTCCTTTTGGATCAAGCTACTTTTTATTTTTATTTATTTATTTTAAATTTTTGTTTTAAAGAGAATAAAACTAAGCAAAATAAAACAGAATAAGGCCAATCAAAACAAACCAGTGTAAGTGACACACGACTTCAAAATAATAGAAAATCAGCAATGGTTACCATAATGCCTCTTGTTGTCTTCAAAATAACTGCAGATACCTTCAGACATAGTAAAAAAATCAAACAAAACAGAACCAATAAAAACAAAACAATGAATGCAATAAAGGATTTCAAAACAAGATAATAGTAATAATCCAAAATGCCTACCATAATATATCTTGTTATCTTTGAAATAGCTGCCCATGCTATTGGATATAAAAAAATCAAACAAAATCAAACAGAATAAAACCCAACACAGCAAAATAGTGAAAATGATACAGGACTTCAAAACAAGATGGTAAGGAACTAACAATAGCTACCACCTTCAGAATGAGATCTCCCATAAATGCTGCATTGCATATTGTTATCCTCTGAATAGATGATCAGACTACCAGCTTTAGACCTGCAAAGTCAGTGAAAAACTAAACACTACAAGCCTTAAATTATATTTTTCCTCAATAGTTATCATCAGCGCCTGTGTTTCTCTGGATCAGCTGGTCACTTACGGCAGGGGGTTAGGGGTTGGCTCTTCTTGATTCCCAGCCCACGCACTGAAAGGGGCTGGCATCTGGCTTTCCCCACAGCAGCTTGTGCATGGTTGATTTGCAGGGAGGGCTTACTTCTTGGTAACTTCTTGTTCTCTTCCCCCACAGTCCACAAATTGCACTGACTCACAGGAAAAGGCAGGCATCTGGCTGTCCCCCAGCGGGCCACACATGGTGCCGATTCACAGGGAGGGCTTGCTTCTTGTTAACTTCTTGTTCTCTTCTCCTGCAGTCCATGAATCCAAACTGCTTTTTAATATATGGTCATTCATTAATAATCATGATCACTATTGCCATCATTCGTACCTACATTAGCTCATATTTGTACATTGTTCTGTGTGTGGGCCTATGCTCAGGGAAAAAGCTGGTGAGCTTTGGTCTGGGTTGAGGCTCTCTGATGTGACTGGGTCCCTATGCCACAATGTCTCTCAGGCAACAAAAGAAATTCCTGCTTCTCCTTTTGTTCTGATATCAGGTTATATACTGTGCCAAATGACATGTCAGTCATGTAGTCCTGGGACAACCTGGGTAACAAGTTGCTTACTACCTCAATGGTTTGATTTGGAAAGGTAGCACAGAAACAGCATACATATAAAGGTAAACATAAATTTAATGTGACCTAGAAATTCCACTATTATCTGTTTATACAAGTAAAGGGAAGCTCTATGCCCTGCATGGACATGCTTTTTAAAGTTTTATTTTATTTTTAATTGACAATCAATAATTTCATATTTTCCTGGGGTACAACATGATCTTTCAACATATGTGTGCATGATTGGAATGATAAATCAGGCTAAGTTAATGTGTTAGCTCCAAACAGAATGTAGTTCAGTCTTCAGCTGGTGGGCAGTGTCCACACTCACAACATGGATGAAATGCCAAAGCAGCATGTTAAACAAAACACAGAGTACTCCGTGTGATTGTCCTTCTGTGATGTTATAGGATAAGAAAACTGGAGGGGAGAAGACAGGGAAAAAAGTGCTTCCTTGGGCAAGTTGTGGGAAAGGTGGATGACTGAGGAGCACAAATGAGCTTTAGGGTCAGGGAATGTTCTGGTTTGACAGTAATGGTGTCCACATTATTTCATTCTTTTATTTTTTTATTATTATTTTTTTTTTTTGCGGCACCGGGGATTGAACTCACAACCTTGTGCCTGCCAGGGCAGGCGCTTAAGGCACTGAGCCAAACTCCCAGCCCTCACATTATTTCATTCTGTTACCCAAATTCATCAAGCTATCTACCTTATACTGAGTGAATGTTATCAGATGTAAACAGTTCCTTAATTCAAGTCTTGATGGCTTGAAACCAACATTACAATTGTACACAATAATACTATCAATGTCCCTCATAGATTAACAGCCTACCACATGTCTGGCGTGGCTGGCTTCCCTGATATGTCTGTGGGCCTCTCTTCAGTCTCAGCTGGGCTCCCCCAAGCTGGGACTTGCTTCTGTTTAGGGTGGCTTTTTTTCCTTTGGTTTGGAGGTTGTTCGTGATTGGGATTTTTCCAGGTTAGATGATGGCATATAGCCCAGGTTTCTTCTCATGAAGAGTTAGAGGTCTGAGAAAAGTGAGCAGACCCAGTCTGCAAGTGACAAATGGAAATATGTGGGCTCTGAGGCTTCATTTGTGGCACTTTGCTGACTTTCCACCGGCCAGGGACAGGATGTGGCTGCACCCAGTATCTGTGCAAGAGAGAACTCAAAGTTTGAGGCAAACGTGGAGACTCAAGAGGAGCGCTTGGGCCATGTGATGCCATCTGGACAGGAGGCTGTTGGCAGCAGGGCTGATGAAGCTGATGAGTAGTGATTGAAGTGGGGTCACCATCCGGCCTGGTGCAGAATCGTGGTCTTCATGGCCACCAATGTGTTGGAACAAAATGCTCACAACTTCCCTCTCATAAATCCTTAGGTTTTTATTCCCTCATACTCAGTGGTGCCTTTCCAACTGCAGAATTGAAGGGAAATTGGAGCCAAGGGTAAGGTGGCCAGCAGTGTGAGAATCCATTCTTCAGAAGAGCAGGGCCATAGGCTTGGTCACTCACTGCTTTTCAGAGAGAACAACTCTGTAAGATGCAGGTGTTCTCCCAAGAAACTAAAATCCTTTCAAATAATATAAAGAAAGATAAATTTGTACTGAGTACATCAACCCTTCTGGGAACTGATTTCAAAAAGAAAACAATAGTTTTGTTATATGCACGTTTAGTGGGTTGGGAGAGAGGGCTTGAAATGGGAGGTTCTGGGTCTGAACTTTTTAATGTCATGGCACCTCTCAATACTCACCTTCCTTTTCCATCCTTGCCATCCCTTGGATAGATATTATTACTATCATCACTATTTCATGTATAGAAAATGGAATATGGGTCAGAGTAAATGTTATTGGAGGTGATGCATGACAAAGATCAGGGGAGCTGGTGCTATCCTTGGCTGGTTTTCCCCATCACTTTTCCCCATCTCTTTGCTGCACTCTTCAGAGACAGACCTTTGAGGATTTTGTGAGTTAGAAACAGCATAAATGCCTAGTATTTCATACTAATGCAGTGATTTCATTATTTCATGACTTTATTTTTATCCAAAAATTTAATGGTCATTGTTATCCCTCTCATATAGATCAAGAAGACTTACGTTCCAGGGAATTTAATGACCTCTGTTGGTTATGGAGGAATGGACAGTAATAAAATGACAGGAAAAAATGTCAGGCTTTTGACAAATGTCTTCTGTATGTCAGACATTCTCAAATACATGGTGTTATTTAATACTCATAGTAAAATGCAAATCTGTAGGGTCAGGAGCAAAAGAAGCAGAATTCCTGAAAGGGAATTCTTGGAATCAGGATCATTTCCTTCCTGGAGGTATATGCTGATTCTGGGAGAGCCATATACAATGGACAAAAATTGGAATGGAGAACCTAACAAAGAGGAGAGCCCTGTTTATTTTCCAAAATAGGAGTCCAGAGGGATATGCATTTATAGGGAGGGTGAACTGGAAATAGACCAGCCCTCTTAGCAACAGATCTAACTTTGGGTCACCTCAGCCTCTGAAGGTGTCATGAAGGCTTGGCCTTGCCAGTGATATACTCCAGCTGCCAGCCAGGGGCAAAGGTAAATCTCTGAAGGACAATAATCCATTTCAGAGTCTGAAATAATCTCTATAATTAAAAACACAGGTGACACATAAAACTCAATCAGAAATGACCAAACATATGAGGAGATGAGACTTACAAAAAAACTAAGAAAAATGCTAACAGAAATCATAGCCACAGGGGATCCAGTAGTGGTACTATCAGAGGAATTTAATACTTACACAAATTATACATGCAAAGGACTGAGTAAAGAATTGAAAAATTTGAGAGAGTACTAGAGACAAAGCCAAACATGAATCCAAATATTCCCTACCCCTGAAAATCCTAGAACTGAAAAATATAAAAACTAAAATGAAGAACTATATGGATGGATATGACAGGAGATAAAACACTGTTGAACGCAGAATTAGTGAAATGGAGGATTAAAGTAAAACATCCTGGTGGAAGCAGAGACAAAAATGACATAAAACACAGAAAATGACTGTAACTGCATCTATATCACAGCTGGCAGCCTGAGAATACACATTCTTTTCCTGTCTAACTGAAACATTTAGGCACTACCTTGACTAAGAACAGTAATTGTTGCTTTGCTTCTTATGAATTTTACCCTATCTGTGTTATTTATTGCTGCTTAACAAACCCCTTCCAAATTTAGAAACTTTAAATGAAAACTGCCACATCCGGCACAGCTCTTGAAACTTCAGAGGGAGGGTGGTGGGGATGAAGAAAGACAGTATTCAGTATACGAAAGCTGAGGTCAGGGGAGTCCTTTCTCCTGATGGGAGAAAGGAACTGCTCAGCATCTGCAGCACATTTATTTATACAATTAGCATATAAATAAGTTCATGGAGAGTTTAAGGGGAGAGTAGAATCTGGGTAAGTACTGTGTTCTAACTGATTGCACCACCAGAGCTCCAGGAGGGTAGAATCTGGGACAGGAAGAAAATTTAATCTATTAGCAGAACAGTCAGCGTATCTTAGTGGCTCATGAAAAGCAATTGGTGGCTTCACAGGGACAAGCAAAAACTCCGTGTTATCTCAAGTAATCAAGTCACTTTCTGCAACAGCTTTGTAAGCTGTGCACACTTGTCATGGGGCTCTGTTAAACTCATGAAAGGCAGTGGTCTTGTCCTAGATTCCCAAGGTACAGATGGCTTTACTACTAACACAAAATTATAATTTCTCAGGATTCTGTAGGTCAACTGTACATTTCTCAGATTGGTCTTGCCTGGCTTACTCTCTTAAGATTGCCTCATTCCTATGGGCCTGGGATGGAGTTAGGTGAGCTGCCCTCTGTGTTGCTTTCCTCCAAATGTCTCTATGATCTCATAGCATCAGGGTTCTTAGGGAAAGGAATGGCTTCTTCTAGGAGGTCACCCAATGTTATGTTAAAGCATTTTCTTGGTCAAAGAAAGCCTCAAGGCCAGCACGGGTCAAAGTATGGAGAACAAGGCTGCACCTTTAGATGGTGTGGGAGGCAATATCACCGTGCAATGTGGGGAAAGGGTAGAGTTTGCCACCATATTTGAAACTACAACGCCACCTATGTATACAGCTATAACCATAACCATTGTAAGTTAGTCTCCCTTGCCTTTGCACCTCCATGTT
>RJWM01017517.1:0-42983 GCA_004363535.1 Dasyprocta punctata | reverse complement strand
ACACCAACTTTAATGCCACAAGAGCTTGGAATACAGTGTTTCAAGTCCCAAAAGAAAACAACTTCCAGCTCAGATGAACATATCCTGCAAAATTAAAGTTGATGGATAAATAAGAATACTGCATGACAAACAGCGCCTTGAGAAAGTGACGAACACCAAATCAGCACTCCAAAAGCTCTGAAGGACATCCAGAACACAGACAATGGAGTCAATGGAGCCAAAAAAGTCAAATGGGATGAACACATCAACAAAAATGAGTAGTTGAGAAAAAAAGGAAGTCGGCAACAGAAAAAGAACAAATGACCAGAATAAGTCAATAATGTTCAGTAATAACTCCGAAGGTAAACGGCCTCAAATCCCCAATTAAATGACATGATTGGCAGACTGGCTCAGAAACCAAAACCCAATGTTCTATTGCATTCAAGAGATTCATCTAATCAAAAAAAAAAAAAAAAAGAAAGAAAAAAAGAAATTGTTAGACTAAAACTAAAATAAAACTAAAAGAAAAAAATATCCTGTGCACCACAACCCCAAAAGTAAGTAGGGGTAACAATTTTATCATTAAGCAAAGTAAACTTCAAGCTAAAATTGATCCGAAGACACAGAAGTGGTCACCATGTATTAGTTAAGGGAACAGTTGAACATGAAAAGATAATGAGAGTATGGCTCGTGTCTAGATGTCCCCCCAAAGCCTCATGCAGTCAGAGGTGGGGCGTTTTCAGAGGTGGCTGGATCTAGACTGTGCGATGCTAGGATTAAGAGTGCTATGACTAGAGCTGGGTGCGGTGGCGCACTCCTGTAATCCCAGAACACGGGAGGTTGAGGCAAGAGGATCATGGCAAGTTCGAGACCAACCTGGGCTACAAAGTGAGCTCAAGACCAGCCTGCATAGCAAGACCCTGCCTCACAAAGACGAAAGAGAGAGACGGAGAGAGAGAGAGCTATGATTAAGGGTGGATGATTACTAAGTTGATCCACTGATTGGGTTGGTACTGCCCTAATCCCAGTAGCCTATATGCACTATAAGTGACAAACAGGCTTGTCATGTCCCTTGTTGCTTTGCTACCTTCTGCCTGTCGTGAACTCTTTGTCCTCTGCCATGCTTACCTGCTATGCTACCCTGCCTTCAAGCCAAACAACTAAAACCTCTACAAACTGTGAGGCAAATAAATCTTTCCTCCTTTTCTTTTGGGTGTTGGGTATTTTGTCTCAGCAATGAGAAAAGTAACTAAAACAATGATTGTAAATGTATGTACACTGAATATCAGTGAACCCAACATCTTAAAACAAACATTGTTGGACATAAAAGATTAAATAAACACCAGCACAATCAGAATGGGCAGCCTCAATATTCCACTTTAACAAATAGATCAACTAAAGAAAAAATTAATAAAGAAATATCAGAACAGAACCACACCCTCAAATAAACAGTCTTCATAGATATCCACAGTGTCATGCCCTGCTGGAATAGAATACATTCTTCTCAACATCACATGTGACTTTCTCCAAAATAAATCACATGCTAGTCTATGAAGCCTGCTAAAATAAACATGAAAGACTCAAAATCATCCCATGTATGGTATCAGATCATAGCACAGTGAAACTAGAAATCAACTACAAAAAAATAAAAATAAAAATTTTACAAACATTTGGACATTAAATAACACACTCCAGAGCCAGGGATACAGCTCAGCAGCACAGCACTTGCCTGGCAAGCATGTAGCCCTGAGTTGATTCCTGGTACTCAAACAAAACAAAACAAAACAAAACAACACCACACTCCTGAACACTCAATGAGTCACAGAAGAAATCAAGGAAGAAATTAATTCCTAGAGTCAAGTGATAATGCAACACACCAAAACCTAGTGACACAATGAAAGTGGTCATAAGAGGGAAGCTATTGCTGTGACTGCTCAATCAGAAAAACAGTGAGCTCAAATAACCTAATGATGCACTTCAAGATACATGAAAAATAAGAACAGTCCAAACCCAAGCCTTGTACAAAGAAGGAGATCATAAAGATCAGAATGGAAATTAACAAGTTGACACTAAAAAGAAAATAATAATAACACAAAGAATCCATGAACTGAAGAGCTGGTTCTTTGAAAGAAGAAACAAAATAGACAAACCTTTAGCCAAATTTACCAAAGGAAGGAAAGAAGATCCACATCAATGCAATTAGATATGAAGAGGACAAAATCGTAAAGGAAAGCACTGAAATTCAGATCATTAGTAACTACTATGAAAAACTGTACTTCAGTAAATTGGAGAATCTTGAAGAATTGAATAGATTGCTAGACACATATGAACTACCAAAACCAAACCAAGAAGATACAAAAACTGAACAATTCAATAACAGGAATGAAACTGAGGCAGTAAAAAAAAAACCCTATCAAATAAGAAAAGCCAAAGACCTGATTGATTCACAGATGAATTCCAAAAGAACTTTAGGAAGAATATAATACCAATGCTCCTCATACTCTTTAATAAAATTGAAAGGAAAGACGTTCTTCCAAACTTATTCCTGGTAGCCAGAATCATTGTAATTCCAAAACCAGACAAAGATCCAACTAAAGAAAGAAAACTACAGGCCAATTTCTTTAATGAACACAGACATAAAAATCCTCAACAAGATGCTGGCAAACAGAATGCAACGTATTGTTAAAAAAAAATCATACATCATGACTAAGTAGGATTTATTCTAGGGATACAGGAATGGTTCAACATATGCATATCAATAAATGTAATACACCACATAAACAGAAGCAAGGACAAAAAGCACATGATCATTTTAATAGACACAGAAAAAGCCTTTGACAAAATCCAATATCCATTCATAATTTTAAAAAAAAACCCTGAAGAAAATAGGTACAGTAAGACCTTATCTCAATCTGATAAAAGCTATTTATGACAAACCAAAGACTAAAATCATATTAAATGAAGAAAAATGGAGCGCTTTTCCTCTAAAATCAGGAATAAGATAAAGATGTCCACTGTCATCACTCCCAGTCACCACAACATTTGAACATTAGCCACAGCAATCAGACAAAAGAAAGAAATAAAAGGAACACATATAGAAAAGTAAAAAGTCAGATTATCATTATTTGTAGGAGACATGATTCTCTCCATAGAAAGAAGACCCAAAAAATTCCACCAAAGACTCCTGGAATGACTAATTGAGCATTGTAACAGGCAGGATACAAAATCGACACAAAAAATCAGTTGTGTTTCTATACACCAATAATTAACTCACAGAGGAAGAAATTAGGAAGGCAATACCATTCACAATAGCATCAAGAAAAATTAAATATATAGCAATTAACCTAACCAATGAGGTAAAAGATCTCTACAATGAAAAATAAAGTACTCTGAAAAAAGGAAATTGAAGAGGACACCAGAAAAGGGAAATACAGCCAGGTGTGGTATGCATGCCTATAATCCCAGCACTCAGGAAGATGAGGCAGGAAGATCACCATGAGTTTAAGCCCAGGCTGAGGTACACGGTGAGTTCAAGCCCAGCCTGAACTACATAGTGAGACCCTGTCTCAAAGAACCAAAACAAAAGAAGAAAAGAACATGAAAGACATCTCCTACTTCTCACAGGCTGAACCAATACAAGTCAAAATGGCCATAGTTTCAAAACTGATATAAAATTTAATACAGTCTCACTCAAAACACCAACAGTGTTCCACACAGAACTGGAGAAAACAATATGAAAGTTCATAAGGAACCAGAAGAGACTCAGAATAGCAAAAGCAGTTGGGGCAAGAAGAGCAAAGCAGGAGGGATCAATATCCAAGATTTGAAGTTCTATTGTAAAACTACAATGAGAAAAAAGCATGGTATTGGCTTGAAAACAGACGTGGATGAATGCAGCTGAACACAAGACGCATAAACAACTCTAGACACATTCAGCCACCCAATCTTTGACAATGGGATCAAAACATACACCAGAAGAAAGGTAGCCTCTTCAGAGATTTCTTTAGTAAATGATATTGGGCAAACTGACTAACCACACACAGAAGATTGAATCCAGACTCATGTCTCTAAACTAAAATAAAAATGGATCAAAGATCTAAGTATGGATCAAAGAAACACTTAATCTGCTAGAAGATAAAATAGGCAAAACTCTTAAAGTCACAGGCATAGACAATGACTTTCTGAATAGAACCCCAATCGATTGCACAAGAAATAACATCGAGAATCAACAAATAGTATAATATCAAATTTAAAAGCTTCTGTACAGAAAGGAAATAACCAACAGTGAAGAGATAACCTATGGAATATGAAAAAAATTTTCCAGCTGTTCCTTAGACAGAGGACTAATTAGAATATATAAAGAACTCAAAATAAAATGAATGAGTCAATTTAAAAAAAAGAACATCTGAAACAGATACTGGTCTTAGTTACTCTTCTTTCTCTGTTGAGACAAAATATCTGACACCCAAGGTTAATGGAGGAAAGGTTTATTTAGCTCACAGTCTGTGGAAGTTTTAGTCCATAACTGACTGGCTCCAAGGCAGGACGGCTCATGGCCGAGGGCAACAGTGCAGGGAGTGGAAGACGGCAAAGCAAGCAAAGTGGGAAGGGGACCAGCCTCCTTCCACCCCTCTTACCTCATTCAGACTCCTGGGACTAGGGCAGCACTGGTCCAATCAGGGGCCTGGTGCAGCAATCACCCACCCTTAATCCCAGCACCTTTAATTCCAGCATCGCACACTCTAGCTTGAGTCACCCCTGAAAAACCTACCCCGCCACCAAGACTGCATGAGGCTTTGGGGGGACATCTAGACATGAACCATAGCAGCACTTCAAAAGAAGTATAGATGGCCAATACATGAAAAGTGTCCAACTTTCGCATAGAAATGGAAATTAAAACAACACTGAGATTATACCTTACTCCAGAAAGAATGGTTATCATCACAAAATCAAATAATAACAAATGCTGGCAAAGTTGCAGAAAAAAAGTAACCCTTCTACACTGTTGGTGTAAATGTAAACTAATACAACCATGATAGAAATCAGTATAGAGACTCCTCAAAAAACTAAAACTAGTAATTTCATTCAACCCAGTTACTCCCCTTCTAGGTATCATCCCAAAAAAGTTACAGATATCCTATTACTGTGATACATGCATACCCATGTCTATAGAAGCACAACTAATAAGATTGAAATCCTGGAAATAGATGAATGGATAAAGACATGGGGTATTTATACACAATGGAGTACTATTCTGTCTTAAAGAAGGATAAATTTGAGTCATTTGTAGAAAAATGTATAACTTGAGTTCATAATGTTAAGTAAAATGCATCCGACACACAAGTTTAAATATCATACTGTTTCTCTCATATGGGAAACTCAAAGTATAAAGAGCAAATTAAAAGTTAGGTAACAGGAAACAGGGAGATGGATCTTTTGCACATGGGAAGGGGAACAAGAGATGAAGGAGGGAGGCAGGAAAGGGAAGAAGATATAAAATGAGTGAAGATGTGTTATGTACATGTACCAACTCCCCAGAAAGAATCAGTACATATTGCAAATGTATCAGTAAAAATAAATAGTAGTGACAGTTACACAATTCTTTGCAAATACCAAAGTAATAAGTGAAAACACTATAAGTTAAATTGTTCCTGCTAAAATGAATTTTGTGGCATACAAATTATATCTCCATGAAGATGAGTGTACAAAAAAATGAGATACTCAAAGGAATATTATCACACAAGGTTGTCACTACTTGGCTTCCCTGTTTCCTTTCTACCCTCCAAAGACACAGAAACCAAAAAGACTTAAAAATGGTATGTTTTTTTTCCCTCTGTTTAAAGAGATTTCATAAAATGCCAATTGTTCCATGTTTAGTTTGTTGTTTTAGCACCAAGCCTTGCTGTGTTTCTTAGGTATTTCTGCCTTACCGTGTTTCATTCACAGATATGCACACATTTTGCTCATTCCCACAAGCTCCTAAAAAATTTCTCAGACACCCACAGTGCTCAGTCTGCCTATGCTGGCAGTGTTTATATCCTGAAAAACTGCTGCTATTTCCATTGCTGTTAAAGAAAAAATCTGTGCTAAACAAGGCAAAAACCCCACATCACTTTGCCATGCTGGTTTCATCAGCTGTCATACAAGAAGCCTGTGGCTTCCTGTGCCATTATAACACAGACCAGACAGACGCCTGGAGGTCTGTGTCTTAGCTCCTTTCCTGTTGCTGGGACAAAATACCCAACACTCGCAGGTTAAAGGAGGAGAGGTTTATTTTGGCTCGTAGTTTAGAAGTTTCAGCTCACGTTTGGTAGGCTTAAACACAGAAAGGGCATGGTGGCAGGGACTGGGTAAAGTGACACTGCTCCTTCGTGGCGGCCAGAAAGCAGAGAGAGACGAGGAGCTGGGGAGGGAAATGTGACCCTCCAGGCACACCCCCAGTGACCCGCCTCTGCTGGCTGTGGCCACCTCCTAATAGCAAGCCAGCTAGAAGCCCCACGATCCAGCCGCCTTCCCAAAGCCCCAGACTGCCTGAGTACATGAGTCCCACAAGGCATCCACACGTGAACTCCAGCAGCCCATCACTTAAAACACAGGAAATGTACGGTCCCTGTGGTTCACTGAACTCTGCCTCCCACGAACCACTCCCAAGGTGGGCTGCTGTGACTCCCCTCAGCTTTGAGTTTCCAACAGCCCACGTATGGTAGCTAACGCAGGGCTCCTGGATATGGCTGAACTGATCATGTTTCAATTACATCGTGAAAGTTTTCAAACCAAAATTTCAAAACTTAGGAATATCTTGACTGGGTTTGGCTTTTATTTTATTTTATTTTATTTATTTATTTATTTTTTGCAGCACCAGGGATTGAACTCATAACCACGCGCCTGTCAGACAGGCACTTAAGTCATTGAGCCAAACTCTTGGCCCTGGTTTTTTGAGGCAGGGTCGCACTGTGTAGCTCAGGCCAGCCTTGTGCTCGCGTTGTAGCCCAGGCTGGCCTCGAACTCACAACGCTCCTCCTACCTCAGCCTCCCGAGTGCTGGGATTAAAGGCGTGCGCCACCACGCCCGGCTTGGCTTTTATTTCTATTCAATTTAAAACAAATGTATGATTTGAAGCGTTTCAAAAGAGAATTTATAGAAACATTCCCTTTTTTCTCCGCTCTGAAAACAAATTTACATGATATGCTAAACCAGTTTACATTAGCGGCTCGAACACTTCATCATGCTACCTTCCATAATACAGACAGGCAGAACTGGAAATGTAAACTCTTAAACGCGAAGACCAGGAAACCAGTGCTTCAGAGACAGAAAAAAAGGAAGTAGATTCCAAGTCAAGGACAACTGATAAGAGAAATAGTGTTGTCTCCTACCTCTGTACATGCAGCCTAGGCCCGGTCTCTAGCTCAGTCCTTTACCTGGTCTAAGCAGGAGCCCTGGACTCAGCAAACTAAGCCATGGCCTAAATCCAACTCCCTGCCTGTTTTTGTAAAGTTACATTGTCACACAACCACATCATTTGTTACGTGTGATCTAGGGAAGCTTTCATGCTGCATTAAGACATAGGGTCTGCAAAGCCCATAGCATTATCTGCCTGCCACATAAAGTTTGTTGACTGTCACTGTAGCCTAGCACATTCCACTGTTCAGGTGTGACTAGGCATGCGTATCTAAATGGGGGAGCAGGCCCACCAGGAATATTTATCTGAGCTCTCTGTATAAAACAGGGAACAAACATCAGCTCTGGAACTCATAATCAGGTCCCATGGATGAGACTGCAGCAAGACGAAGGAATTTTTTTGTAGGAGTTTTGTCCTCCTGGGGACATGGGAGCATAATAGGGTTCAGTACCGGTGGGCAGCCTCCCAGGTCTGCAGGGGCTGCAGCCGGGCTTCGGCACAGTGAGACTGCAGCTCTACTTGGGCACATGAAGGTCTCTATCTGGCAACTGTGCTGTGTCCACGGCGCTGGACCTGGCCCGCAGTGGTGAGCCTCGCTGGTGGCTCTTCATGGGATGAAGGAGAGTGGAAGAACCAGGCAGGCGGAGGGAATGAGGAGCAGCTGCCTCAGGACACTGTGCATTGCTGCATGCCCCCCCCCCAGCCATCTCCGGTCCCTGGGAGGCTCAAGGGTAAGGACGTGCCATAGACTGTTGCGTTGTGACCCCAAATTGTTCTGCCTCCCTTGGACCCAGAAATTCTAGGGTAGTTCACTCCCACTACAGCTCTAGTCTTGGCCAAACACATTCTTTTAGCCAACGAGACCACATGAGGTTTTGTGAGGTGCAGTGTGCTAGGCACGCCCTCTCTCAGTGCTCCTGGAAATCCTGTCACCATTCCCATATGCAAGAGCACTGACCGGACACTAGTACCCAGTGTAGCTGCCCTCTCCACTCCTGCCGACCACAGCCACCAGCAGCCGTGCCGCTGTGACCACAGCCACCGTAGGCCACACGCCCAGGCCTGCCAGGCCACTGCGCTGTGGGTGGGGAGAAGCCACTGTGTATGCCCAGCACCGCCTGCCTGTCCACGGAGTGATAAGTGATTTTTAAACCAGCCAACAACAAAAACAATAACCGAGAAAGGAAAGGGATACCAGCTACCTTCTCACTGCCAGGGTGACTCCACGCACGGGTACCCAAGTGGTCTGGGAGCAGGCACTTGTGTCGGCCACACTTCCCTTCCTCAGACTCCAGGGGTCCGGAACCGAGTTCATCTTCATCCTGCTTCCCCACCAAACCTTCTCTCCTTGTATTCTGGGTCACCTAACGCAACAAGAGAGCAAACTCCTGATTTATCTCTAATCTTCCATGTCCAAACAATATTCACGTGGTCGGTTGTTACCACCCCTTCCTGGACCCCGCTCCAACACCTGGCTTCAATGTCTAAGGCACTCACGGATCTCTTGGCTCATTTTGTGTATTATTTCCTAATTGCTCTGGTTTGAACAGATCCCCTTCAAAATCACTGTCATTGCCAGGTGTGGTGATCCCAGTATTTGGGAGGCTGAGACAGAACTGCCCCGAACTTGAGGCCAGCCTGGGCTACATACCGAGATCCTACCTCATTAAAAATTTTAAAACATCAGCTGTTGCCAGTGTGATGGTATTAGGAGATAGGGCTTTTAAGAGGTTATTAGACCAAGAAGACTCCTCCTTCATCAATGGGTTTAGGTGCCCCGTAAAAGGGTCTGATGGGAAGTTTGTCTACTTTTTTCCTCCTTGGTTCTGGGGATTGAATTCAGGGCCTTCCCACTGAGCTACATCCCCAGCCCTTTTCATTTTAAGACAGGATCTGCTAAGATGCTGTTACCCAGATGTGGTTCAGACTTGGTACCCTCATGTTTGAGTCTCCCAAAGTACTGGGATTACAGGTGTTTGCCACCATGCCCAGCTGAGTCTGTCCACTTTCTGTCTTTCTGTCTATGGCCACATGAGGACCGTGTACTCAAGGTGCTATGCTGAAAGTGGAGAGCAGCCTGCACTGATGGTGAGCTCTAGGACTGTGAGAAATAGCTTCCCTTTCTTCATGAGTAACCCAATCCTGGTACTGCATACTGTTACAGAAACACATGTACTGAGGCATCACACTTTTCTGAGACAGGGGTCTTACTCTGTTGCCCAGGATGATAGAGAACTCATGTTCAGCCTTCTTAGTAGCTGGGATGACAGGCAGGTGCCACCAGGCCCAGCCAACACCAAGGCTTTGTGCCTCTTCGACCCATCTGTCACCCTGTAGCGAGGCTGATGTTCCTAAGACGCAGCCCTGGCCGTGTCTTTCAGCTGCTTGGACTCGTCAGAGTTTCCCCCAGGCAGGGACTGCTGTCTCATTAGTCACCTTAGCAGAGAAACAAAGCTGCACATCCCAACGTTCACAGACGCGAGTCACCAAGTCTGCTCACGGCTCCCGAGACGTCCAGGGAGCATTTAAAGACAGACTTGCGTCATTCCCAGGGGCCTGAGTCAGTAAATCCGGGAAGAGACAGGTCTGTCTGAAATTTTAGAATGCATTCCAGGTAATCCTGAGAAGTGCAACAAGCAGTTAGGATTTAGAATTAAAATCCATTTAAAAGCCAAGTCCAAATAAGGTGGTCTTTTTATTTTTGATGAGTCATTTTAATAGAGGCCAGTTCATGTCTCTTGACTTACAAATTATTTCAGAGTTGCTAGCCTCAAGGGATTAAAACAAAGAATCCAAAATCTCTTAGCAATAATTCTTCTCATTCTCTTTGTACTGTTATTCAATACAAACCCTGGGTTTTCATATAGACTTAACACTTTCAAAGTGTTTTCACATCTTCCCTCGGCAGCCTAGAGCGATGGATTTTTAGATCCAGTTGGCATCTCCGTGTTTACCTTTGCTTCGGCTTCATCACACGCATCCCGCCACTGCCCACCCAGCTGTCCAGAGGCACTCCCAGCTCCCTGTTCGGGCATGCATTCAGCACATACGTGTCAGACGCTTGCTGCGTGCCGGCCAGGTACAGAAGCTGAGGTGAGCTGGACCGACTTCCCGCCTGCATGGGGGTCGCATTCCAGATGGTCTCCCGCATCAGCCTTTCCCTGGCCTGTCCTGCTCTGACTGTCTAACCACGACCCCGCCCCAACGCCATGAGGACTAGGGGCCTCGATCCGCCCTTTCCCCTGAGCGCGTCCAGAGAAGACCCCCACGGGTGCCTGTCTTCCCACGTGGAGTCTTCCCCAGGACGGATTCGTGCGCGGGCGCCTTCTAGGTCCCTCCCTACTCCGTGAGAGCTATTCAGTGATTCTGACAGCAAAATATGCCGTTTTTATCGGGCCGAAGATCAGAGTCTGCACCAACAGATTCTCTGTACTAGGTTAATGAGAGAACCACACACACAGCGAGAACGGTTTCATAAGAGTACATCAAAGAATGTCAGAGTTGGGCGAGACTTTGGGGTGACGTGCAAGACCTTTTATAAACGATCAGGAAACAGGCACTGGGAGGTCGCCCGAGGGCCGGAGCGCCCGCGCCCAAGCGCAGCCCAGGTCCCTTCGGCGTCGGCTCCGGAGGCCGCGCGCGCACAAACAGGTGTGCACCCTGCGGCCGCGTCCGCCGAGTTCCCGGCCTCCCGAGTGTGTCCCCGCGGTCGGCGCAGCCTGCGCGCGCGGTGGGGGCAGGGACGCGGGCGCCCCTCCCTCTCCCGCCCGTCCCCTCCCCCTCCTCGCCGCCCCGGGCTGCGCGGCGGCCCCGGCCGGCTTTGTGTCTGCGGCTGCGGGCGGGCGGGCGGCCTCGCTCCCGGGATCGCGCCGCCGGCCGCCGGGGAGGAGGAGGCGGAGGAAGGAGGCGGAGCGGAGGCAGCGGCCCGGCCCAGCGCTCGCCCCGCCGCCCGCCCGCGTGGGGGGCGCCCCAGGCCGCCCGGTGCCCAGGCCGCGTCCCCGAGCCGGGCCGCCCGGAGCTGGCCGGGTGGCGCCGCCCGCGTCCGAGAGCCGGCCCCGCGGCCTGGGAGCCATGCTCTGCGGGCGGTAATGTCCGCGGAACAGGAGAAGGAGCCCACCGCGCTGAAGAGAGCCCGAGGTGACGGGGCGCGGGGCCGGGCGCGGGGCGGGATCGCGGGGCGCGGGGGCCGGGGACCGCATCGCGGGCGCGGGGAGGCCTGGCCCTAAGCCGCGCCGCCGCGCACCCCGCCCGGGCTGGGCCCCGGCGCTCGCCTCCTCGACCTCGGACCCGGACGGACGCCCCGGGCCGAGCGGCCGCGCCCGAAAGTCGGCCGGGCCCCGCGAGCTGCGGCGCAGGGAGGTCCGTGGGCCCCGTGCCGGGCGGTTGCACGGAGTTTATCGTCTCGGGCTTCAGCGGAGAGACTGCAGGACCAGAGGGCATTTTCCGTGCTGGTTTATGAATAAGGATCGCATCATCTAACACCGGTTCCTGCGCGGCGGGCTTTTCTTCCTCCTTGCAGACTAGTTAGGAATTTTACTGCTGTCTTAACAAGGAAAATCAGAGAGACAAAAGACACCGCATGCGAGTTCATGAGCGCCAGATGCCATCTGGAAATTTGGGGGACCCTGCGGCCGGTTTCCAGCTCTCAAGGTTAGGGCTCACAGTCCCAAAGTTGAAGTAACGCTGTGTCCATCACAGGAAGATTTCCTGACCCTTTCGTGTGTGCTGGGCACGGCTCCTGGCCTGGATATGGTGAATAGAGTGCACCCAGAAGGGCCTCCCGTTTTCCTCGGTGACACAGATAAACAAAAGGTGCAGGGCTCTTGGTGGCTGTGGCGGAGAGCAAGCAGGGCCGCGGCTGCGATGGGGTGGGAGGTGGATGCTGTGACCGGGCCCTGGAAGCGCTGGCCTGACTGTGAGGGCTGATGGAGGCCTGAAGGACGTGGTCACAGCACTGTCGCCCGCGGGACTCGCACCCTGGGCACAAGTGGGAACAAGGAGCAGCACGTGCAAAGGCCCTGAGTCTGAAATGTGTCCAGCATCAAGCAGCAGCAGGGCCAGCAGGGAAGAGTAGCATAGGAGACCTCTGAGGGCACAGTGGGCATGGTGAGCCTTCTGTGCCCATTGGATCAAGGCTGTCTTTTATCTGGGACAGGGTCAGGGCAGTTTTTTGCAGGAGAGCAATTGATCTGACATCTAAGTGAGGCTTCTCTAGCTGTTTGGAGAAAAACAGACTGTGGAACAAGGGTGGAAGCAGGAGGACTATTGGAATAATCCTTTCATCCAAAAAAGCATAAGGTGCTTTATACATCAATAAGTGGTAATGTCGCTTTTCATTTAAATGATGTAGAAATCAAGGACTTTGGTCTCGTCTCGTCTCGTCTCGTCTCGTCTCTTTTCTTTTCTGAGACAGGGTCTCACTATGTAGTCCAGGTCAGCCTCAAACTCATGGTGATCCCGCCTCAACCTCCCGAGTGCCGGGATTACAGGCAGGTGTCACAGTGACCGGTTTCATTCATGCTTTTATTCAGTGTTACTACTGATTAAACATGTACAGTAATGCCTCAGTTCTCACAAACAGAAGTGTTCATCAGAGGTTTGCTTCTTTCCACAAGCTCCACATCAGGTGACAAACACAACCATGGCCATCTTCCCTGCACAGACACTCAGGTGCTGGTCCTCCCCACTCTGAGACGCAATCGTGGCTTCCTCGGTCGAGATTACAGTCATAGGCAGACCTGTGCACACCTGCTCTGAGGCTCGTTTGTATACTTTTTAGCACACACAGGACTGTAATTATTTAATCCAGCATGGCTCCAAGCATGGTGGTAAAAAGGAAGTGCAGAGCGGTAATGAAGGTGACAGGAACATTCAGAGCAAGCATGGTAAGAAGGTTTTGAAGAAAGTCAATACTGAACTGAAAAGGAAATTGTAGAACAGCATGAGCATGGTATTCATGTGACTGATCTGGCCTTGCCATATGAGAAGGCAAAGTCCACAACCTAGACTGTTGAAGAATAAGGGTGTCAGAGGAACCAGTGTGGCAAAAGCAGTAATATTAACCGGGCACAAGTGCTGGAAGAGGTGCTAGAACTTTCATTAGTGTGGTTAAGTGAGAAACAGCTGGCAGGTGATAGTGGTGGTGAAGCCATGATTGGTGAAAAAGCCAGGCAATTACACAGTGATGTACTGTAAGAAAACCCCTCTACAAGAGCACCAAGTGATGGATTTAAAACCGGTAGATGGTGTTTGATAAATTCCACAAGAGAAGTGGCACCCACAGTGCAGGAAGATGCGATGAGGCTTCCAGGCCTGACAGGGTAGCTACAGAAGCCTGCAGGAAACAATTCACAGAATTCATGAAGGCAGAAGGGTGCGCTGCTCAGCAGGGGTTCAGCTGCTATGAAACAGGGCATCACATGGGGAAACAGCACTGCTGGGGCAGAAGTCCAGGAAGGATGGAGTGACCCCTTTGCTGTGTGCAAACACAAGTGCTGACCTGAAGATGAAGCCACTACAGTACACCATTCCCAGGCCCCGAGCACTCAAGGAACTGAATGAGACCCAGGCTGCCTGTTGTGTGGAGGACCAATGGGAAAGCTCGGGTCACAGGTCACTATTTGTGGAATGGCTGCACGAGGTGTTCCCACCTCCCTTAAGCCATATTTTCTGACAACCCACTGCCTGAAGGGTGCCTTCTTCTGATGGACAGTGCCCTGGCACACCTTCCAGCCTTGGTGAATGATACAGATGCTGAGTGTGACTTTGTAAAGGTCAAGTTTCTCCCCTGCCACACCTCTTCTGCAGCTCAAAGACCAGCAACTGATCTGCAACTTGAAGAAGCTATACACAAAAGTGTCTCTTCACCGAAGAGATGACCTTGACTCTGAAAAGTGCTGGAAGAAACATTTCATTGTTCTCAACCACGTCACCCTCATTGACAAAGCCTGGGAAGATGTCACGCACTGGACTTAAACTCAACCTGGAGGAAACTGTGGCCAGAATGGGTCACTGAATGTGACTTTTAAGGGACTGAGGCACAGGGAGAGGAGGAGGTGGTGTCCATGTGTGACAGCATGGGTCTGGATGTCAGTGGTACAGATATGGAGGAGCCTGTTGAGGACCATAAGAAGGAGCTGACCATGGAAGAACTTGCTAAGCTCCAGCTTGCCACTGAGGGAAGGGAAGATGGTGGCGTTTAGCAGTGATGTCATAAAACTCACTATGGAAAGATGGAAGGAGTACTAGGATTTCTTTGAGAACCAACACCCACCATGACTGTAAAATGAACAGAGTGTTGAATCTAATGAATGATAATGTGGTCTCTCATTGCTGGACAGTTATGCAGCACAGGAAAAAACAAACAACATTAGACAAGTTTTTCATCAAAATTGACCCAGCAGCTAAGAGACAAAGAAGAGAAGAAACCCTGAAGGAGATCGCCCTAACATCCTTCCTGTCCTCCACACCAGCAGTCACCTCAAGCAAGATTGGTGTTCGCTTTTTTCATATTGTACTGTACTGAAATTTGTTTCATATTTTAGTGGTTTAAAAAATGCATATGGTGTAGGATGGATTAACCTTATTTACACTGAACCTTATGGGAAAACTTGATTCAATTCAGGACCAATTTGGTTTCCAACCAGAATTAGGAAGTGAGTTAAGTTCATGAACTGAACCTAAGTGCCACTGTACAGAACTGGCTTGTTACGTACTAACAATGTAATGTCCAAAGACATCCACTTGACTAAGTAGAAATTTTGTTTTCTGAATTTTGTCTTTTTTTTGGTAGAAGTTTATTAGCTACTTAAGGAAAAACGTAATTTAGGGGAAAGTATTGCTTTTAAGGGCTATCCTTTGGTGAAATGTTTTAGCCCTCTTTGGTTTGTGATTATGAATTACCAAAGCCTTTAAGGAATAGACCTGAGACACACATTCTCCTCTCAGATTTTTGCTGATTACTTTGTCTAATTATTATATATTACTTAGGGTTCGAAGGAAAAGATAGAGCTAGATTTATAGCTTTCCACTCAGTTATCAGGCCTAATCAAACACAGTACTAGAAAAGGGTGCTGTTTTACTTTAGGTCAACAGCACAAACACTCACTTAGTTCCAGCTGCTGCTTTTTAGTGCAGTGTCTCAGCTGTTGGGAGGTGGCTCAGGTACCAGCTCGAGAATATTCTGAGTTAAGTAGCAGGGGAGAGAGGGCACTTTCTAAAATAAGAAGTCAGTATTGTAGCTAAACATACTGACCCATGCTTGTAATCCCAGCTACTCAAGAGGTGGAGGTAGTAGGATCACAAGTTCAGGTACAGTATGAGCAATCTAGTGAGAACCTGCCTCAAAATTTTATAAAGCTGGAGGTGTAGCTCAGTGGTAGAGCCCTTGCCTAGTATGCAAAAGGCCCTGGATTGAGTCCCCGGTGCTGCAAAAAACAAACTAAAAGTAATATGAGAACCAGTAAATCTATTTCACAGAGTTTTTATCATAACAACATATTAATCTAAAAGACATTAGAGTTACATTATAATTCACAGAGGGTATCAGAGTATCTACATGAGCTGTTCCAAAGGACAATTCTATCAGACTTTACTGCTGTAGAGCTTTTTGTATAACTTATGTCATCAGACTCAGGCAAGAAGATGTGGTGTTTTGTTTTGGCAGTGCTGGGGACTGAAAACAGGGCTGTGTGCATTCCAAGCAAACATGCACCTGAGCTATGAGCTTGCCCCAGCTTTTGAAAATTTTAAGATATACGTGTAGTGTACATATACACACGTGTATATAAAATTTTGAGATGCATATGCAAATTTCAATACAAATGAATTATGAAGAAGGTAATATTATTGGTGGAGCTCAGATCTGACAGAATGGCAACAGTGTTAATGAGACCAAAAGCATCATAGTCACCTGTGATACTAAAATGTAGATTCTTGGATCCACAGGATCAGGATTTCTGGAAAATTTCTCTGGATCTTAAGCAGATCCCCAGATTCCTACGCACACTACAGGCTGAGAACTGCTGCAGACACACTTAGGTGGCAGAAGCAAGTGCACCAGAAGCAGCTCTCTGAAGTGTTCTGCGCCTGTTCTGATGTGTGACATTAAATTCAGAATTAATTGCTTAGTGACATAGTCTCTTACCCATGTTTTCTGCTAATTCTTACCACCCTAAGCCCTTGGGTCTTGATTAGAAGACAGAGCCAGGAGGACAGCTACTGTATCTTAATTATGTTTTTATTTGCCTTGGCTATAATATATCAAATGAATTAATGAGTGAATACATGGTTAACTCATCATGCTACATTTTGGTTGTCCATGGCTCCTACTCCTACTTTTCTTGCTCATTCCCTTAGAATGTCACCTGTCAACCTTATTTTAACAAACACTCACATGCTCAGTATTCTTAGGACTCTTGGGTGTTGATCCGATGACAGGGTTTGTGTATTCAACACGTTTATTGCCTGCTATGGTGGCGCATGCCTGTAATCCCAGCACTCAGGAGACTGAAGCAGGAGGATCACTGTGAGTTTGAGGCCAGCCTGGACTACACAGCAAGACTCTGTCTCAAACAAAACAAAACAAAACACCATGTATTTTTTAAGTGATCACAGTGCCAGCAATCGAAAGTACATTGATTCAGAAGACATGGCAGCTATGCTTAAGAAAGTGTTAGTTTCACTTTCTTCCCAGGAGCAGTGGTAGTCTTCTTTTGTGTTAAGTGATGTGTAGGCAGCTATGGGAAGGATGAAATGTGAGAAAAGGGCCTATGAGGTCCCTGGTGATTCTGGGAGACAGTTTTGGGAGGAAACCACATTTGCAAGTGCTGAAGGTGAACATGGTAAAGAATTAGGTGATGAGGGCTGGGAATGTATTTAATGTGCACAAAACCAATGAGAGGAAGTCCGAAGAAGGTTTTGTTTTTAGAACGCATTCATGTAAGTTTAGGTAGATTATCAGGAAAGTGTTTGGTCTTAGGCACACAGAGTCTGTGTCCTCTAGGGATATTCCAGCATATGCACAAGCTTTAGAGCTAAATCTGGAGCTCACCAGTAAACAGGTGAGTACTAATTAATGTCTTGGGAGTAGATGAGCCCATCCAAGAGAGAAAAGTGAGAAAAGCAAAGGATTGAGGTTACAAACTTTAGAAACACAAACATTGGGAAACAGGAGGGCAAAGACCCTGAAATATAGACTATGAATGAAGGAGCTGTCAGAGGAGGAGGAGAAAAATCATAAGAAAATGCTGTCACAGATACATAGATGGAAGAGTAGATTTCTGAAATCTTGGCTACTTACTATGTGCCATCAGCGTAGTTTAGTTCTCTAGAGCCACAGTTCATCCTGTTACTCTCTTACGTAAAATTATTCAGTGGTTCCTCGTTGCCTCTAGGATAAAAATCCAGCTTGCTTTTTTATTCAGCCCAGGTCTACCATTAGTTCCTCACTCTCCACTTAACGCTGTACTCTCTCCTGTGCTCGTGCTGAAACAGTCCCTTCCTTTCTAAACGTTGTCATCACTTTGCCTTTAATGCGCTCTCTGCACATTCTGTTCCTTCTGCGAGGCAGGCCCTCTTTCTCTCACCTACGATAAGATACTGGATCTCAAAGATTTAATTCAGGTGACACTCCCTGGTGGAATGGGTTCTGAACGCCTTGAGAATGGGCGGGGATTTCTTATGTTTCCTTAGTACCTGTGTCATCTCTATCATAGCAGTCATCATATTAAAGAGCTTCACAAGAAAGACAGAGAGAGAAGAGGAAAAAGAAGGGTGAGAAGGAGGGAGAAAAGAGGCAGGCAGGCAGGAAGAAAAAAGAAAATTAAAGAACGAAAGAGAAAAGAGGAAAGAAAGAGGAAAGGAAAGAGAAAAGAAGAAAGAGGGAGGAAGGAAGGAAGAACTGTTTCCTATGAGATCCTTATCGGGCAAATTATTACCTCTGTTTCTTCTACACTTTCAGAAGCTCAGCAAGTGTTTCTGAAATCTAATGTGATGAGCCGTAACAAAGGATTGCTCTTCCTGGGGTGGAGAGAAGTTACCTCTTGAGACAGTGATGCACTCATTCTTCTGCCTGCTCCAGGCAGCCCACGTTGCCTTTACCATGGAGATTACCTAAAAGAGTGGCCAGAATGACTGCAGTTCTTTTTTCTTAGTCCCAGTCTCTACACAGAAGTGTGCTAATTGCAATATTGAGGACTAGTGCAGCATTTTGACTCTAAGGCTTACTGCTAAGGTTACTGCTGCTGACTGGATGTGTGTGGTCCTTGGCAAGTTACTTCTTTGGGCACTAGTTGGTTCAGCTGCAAAATGAGAATAATAATGGTACTTATGCCATGGAGTTGTTTGAAGATTAAATGAGTGACATATATTGTCTGGTCCTTGGTAAATGTTATCAGTTTGCTATTAAAATCAGATTCAGAGATCTAAAATACACCTTGGATTAACGCAATCAATGTTCTCTTAGGTGTAATCAAGCTATAATAAGTGTAAGTGACCTACAGTGGATTCTGTCTTTTATTGATTGGGAGTGAGCATGAAGAGCACAGAAAAGGGGTCTTTCCCCTCTAGAAGCAATGAGTTTTTAAAGCAGAAATCTCTCTGGTTTCACAGTTTAGTTGGAAAAGACAAATGAATCTGTTTATCAAACACGTGTAAATGTCCACAGCTTTGTTCACCAAGATTTCTCAAGTTTTGTGTCTAAAAAGCTGGCAGACTTTGTAATAAAAGAAGCTTTTCTTTGATAAAAGATGCTCTTTACCAAAGGTGTTACTGTACAGTCAGCCTACATGAATGCCATCCACCTGCCCTCCTGAGCATTACTTTTGTAAGCAACTATAAGCCCCAGGAAATTCAGTAACACAAAGATCTTTACTCTGGGGAAAAGACCTAGCACAGGAGCTGTAAGAATTTGAATTTGAGACTCCCAACATTGAGCACTTTCTGAACATAATGCGGTATATATAGTACACGACCAAACTGACCTAGGCTCCAAGCATCAGATAATGCACTTTAAAGTAATAGTACTTTCATTCCAGTCACAGGCCATTTTGCCACATGCTTGCTGAAATTTATATAATGCTGTGTTCACGTGTTAATTCATAGTGTTTACATCGATTAGTAGTGACTAGTATTAGAAGAGTACGTGAGATGAAGATAAAGTTGTTAGCTAAGATGTTTGTGTCTTTACTGAATTATAGTATAAATTGATATCAGATTTCATTGCTAAATATTAAGATACTTAGGGTTTTAAATGCTGCATATGAAAACTAAAGTGATTATTTAAGTGACTCCAAACGTCAGGGTTTCACCTGGGCATGGTGGCACACACCTATAATCCCAGCACTCAGGAGACTGAGGCAGGAGGATCACTGCCATCCTCCTGGGCCAGCCTGGGCTACACAATTCAGTTCAAGGCCAGTCTTCACCATACAGTGAGACACTGCCTCAAAAAAAAAGAATAATTACAAGGAATTACTTGATTTTTGGAATGTGAACACAGATAGTAGAACCATGTAAAATTACATTTTATCTTAATTATAAAGTTAATTATATACAATCTAATTATAAGTATAATTTAATTGTAAAGTTACAGTTATTCTCTGGTTTTAAGAATGCTGTAAACTGCAGGGCGTGGTGATGTATGCCCATAATCCTAGTAATTGGAAGGCTGAGGTAGGTGGATTACTGGAAGTTGGAGACCAGCCTGGGCTACACAATGAGTTCAAGGCCAGCCTGAACTACATAGTGAGACCATGCCTCAAAAGACAAATCAAAAGAAAAGAATACTGTGCATGAAAAGTCAGATATCCTAGCCTAGAAATTGAGGACTAATTTATTGTTTTTATCTTTTAAAATTACTTTTTTCTGGCCGGGTGTGGTGGCACATGCCTGTAATCTCAGTACTTGGGAGGCTGAGGCAACAGGATCATTGCAAATTCGAGGCCTGGGCTACAAAGTGAGCTCAAGGCCAGCCTGAATTGAATAGTGAGACCCTGTCTCAAAAAGACATTCAATCAATCAATAAAATTACTCTTTTCTGATTTGTAGGAAAATGGATGTACCTTGAGACTACATGTTAAGTAAAATAAATCAGATACAGGTTAAATGTGCATGGTTTTTCTTACATAAGAAACCAAAGTGTAAATAAGCAAAATAAAAGCTGATAGGTGCACACCTTAAATCCCAGTACTCCAGAGCAGAGGCCAAGGTAGGAGGATCACCTCGAATTCAAGGCCAGCCTGGGCTACATAGTGAGTTCAAGGCCAGCCTGGACTACATAGCAAGATACTGTCTCCAAAAAACCAGAAAAAAAAAAAAAAAAAACACGGGGTGAGGGGGTGAAGGAGACCTTTTGCAGCTGGAAAGGGACCTAGAGGGAGGGAAAGAGGAGGGGCAGGAAGCAAGAGGAGGTCAAAAGGATTAAGATGAAAGGAGGTATGTACCAACTTTCCACGATGAATGCATTTATTATGTATCGCAAACGTGCGAATAAAAATAAATAAATTAGACCAAAAAGTTACCTCTTTCTGGGTTGAGAATGTAGCAGAGTGGTTGGGTCCTTGCCTAGTGTGTGTGAGGCCCTGGCTTTGATCTCTAGCACTGCAAAGAAAAAGAATTCTGTTATACTTTATTAAAGTGGAATGCCCATGATAAGCGTTAGGAAAAACAGGACTTTAACGTTTGGCCCCTTCTTAAATACAGTAGGTCCCTGACTTAGGAGTGAGTGCCATCGCAGGAGAATGTTCCTAGGTTGGATTCGTTCGTAAGTTTAATGACGTGAGTCTTTTACACCTTTGACACAAATATACAAATATACGTGTAAAGAAAAAAAAAATACTGTAACCTTTGGGCCAATCTCAGTGATTTCACTTTCGTTTCCATGGTTACGGCTTGGGGCTCCCTAGCGGTCCCCGCCCATCACCCTGCGCTCCCTCCGCTCCCGGACACCCGGGCTCGGACTGAGCCCTGTACTCCCGAGCACGCTCGCGCTGCACCTGAGCGCACAGCAGCACCACCGCGCCAGCCACGTCCGTGGTCGGTGCGCACCTGTGAGGCCGCAGGTGTCTGTGAGCGTTCGCAGCTCGGGTGTTCGCAAGTCGGGGACTTACCATAATCACTTTATTATTCGACCTCTAAGATTACTACTGATAGTTTCCATACCACGCTCATCAGCATCTCTAGGTATGTTCAGATTAACGAACAACGGATGTATCTGTTCTGTATGTCAGTTGAGGAAAACTGCATACAGATTATTAATTTATAACCGGTCATATGGCTCCTGAGTAGTTCCAAGTTGTAAGTTTAGTCAAATGTGAACACGTCAGATTTGAACAAATGACCTTGAAGAATGGACTTGACTTCATTATCAGATACCCCCCACCACCACCGTGACTGGGGATTGAACCCTGGAGGGCTGCACGACTGAGCTATATCCCCACCCTTTTTATTTTTTGAGCCAGTCTCACTAAGCGCCCCAGGCTGGCCTTGAATTTGAGACCCTCCCGCTGCCGCTTGCTGAGTAGCAGTTTGCAGGTGTGAGCCACCCGCCTGCATCTGTCAGTGCTTCAGGAACCGTCTCCGCAGGTGGGGCTGCCTCACCAAATTAACGAAGGGGTTCTTTTCATGTGAACCAGGAAAGTCTGTTTCTGTCTTCTGCGCCCTGCAAAGTAAGATTTAGTATACGCATCCGATTCTCGGGAGGCCGACTAGCCCCAGAGGAAGATAAACCTCGTTTTACTGAAGCAGCGAGAGGAGAAATAGGTAAATTGGACCTCATCAAGATAAAATATTTGTGTGTCAAAGGATACTGTCTACCTGAAAAGACAACCTACACAATAGGAGATGGGAGAAAATATTTGCAAGTCATAGATAATAAGCATTCAGTATCCAGGATACATAGAGGATTCTTAAAGCTCAACAACACCAGACAACCCAACTAGAAAACAGCCAGATAGCTGAACATTTCTCCAGAGAAGATAAATAAATCATTAGAAGTAAGGAACAGAATGGAGAGTTGGCAAAGTTATATGGAAGGAAAGTTCAAGTAATGAGTGTAGATGAAAAGGAGTAGTCAGAATAGTTAAGCCAGGTGTGGTGGCACATGCCTTTACTCCCAGCACTTGGGAGGCTGAGGCAGGAGGATCACTGTGAGTTCAAGACCAGCGTGGGCTACAAAGTGAGTTCAAAGACAGCCTGAACTGCATAATGAGACCGTCTCAAACAACAGGGCTGGGGATTTAGTTCAGTGGCCTATGTTCCTGCCTCGTAGGCACAAGGTTGTGAGTTCAACCCCCGGCACCAAAAAGAAAAGTCAACTAAGAGATATAGAGCTGAATTTTTTAACATACTAGGGAATGAACTAGGCCTTCACACTGAACTATATCCCCAGCCCTTTGTAAATGTGTTATTATTATTATTATTATTATTATTATTATTGTTTGAGGCTGGGTTGCACAAGGTTACTAAATTGCCCAGGCTGAGCTTAAACTTGCAGTCCTCCTGCCTCAGCCTCCCAGGGTAACAGGACTAAAGGCATATGCTACCACGCTCGACTACTTTCTCTATTTTTAAATCAGATCATCTTTTTTTTTTTTTGCCCTTGAGTTATATAAGCACATTATGTACTATTTTAGTAACTTTTCCCACTGCTGGGGCAAAATACTCAACTTAAAGGAAGAAAGGTTTATTTCGGCTCATGTTTTGGTCTGCAGTTGGCTCACTCCACAACAGGACCGTTTGGCAGAGGAAAACTGCTCCCTCCATGGTAGCCAGGAAACAGGGGCATGCTCTTAGTAACCTTCCAGGCCATGCTTTTACTACCTACCTCTTCTGACCAAACCCCATCTGATAGCGTGTCAGCTATTAACTGCAAGATCCAGTCGCCACCTTTGCACATGAGGCTTTGGGGGACATCCAGATAGAAGCCCTAGCATATATTTTGGATAATAACCCTCTTACGGTTTTTGCCAGCTGATTATGGACTGAAACCTCTACAAACTGAGCTAAATAAACCTTTCTTCCCTTAACTTTGGGCATTGGGTATTTTGTCTCATCAATAAGAAAAGTAGCTAAGACAAACCCTGTATCAGATATTATTTTCTTGCATTCCATAGGTTGCCTTTCATTTTGTTGTTTCATTTGTGTACAGCAGCTTTTTAGTTTAAGGTACTCCCACTGGTTTATTTTTGCATTTGTTGCTATATCCAAAATATTGCCAACAACGTCAAGGAATTTTATTCCCTGTTTTCTTCTAGGAGTTTTGTAGTTTCAAAATAAGTTTTTACTGCATTTTGAATTAATTTTGTGACTGGTATAAGATGGAATCCAATTTCATTCCTTTGCATGTGGATAACCAGTTTTCCCAGCACCATTTGTTGGAGAGACTGTCATTTTCCTATTATGTCTTCCTGTTGGCCTTGGCAAACATTAGTTGAGTATATGTGTGTGAGTTTATTTCTGGGCTCTCAAGTCTGTCCATTTGTCTGTATGGCTGTTGTGTATGTACTATACTGAGTTGATTACTATAGCTTTGTAGTATAGTTTGAAACCAGGAAGTGTGATGTCTCCAACTTTGTTATGCTTTCTCAAGACTGCTTTGGTTGTTCAGGATCTTTTGTGGGATTCTGAATTTTGGGATTTTTCTTTTTCTGTAAAAAATACTGTTTAATTTTAATAGGGATTATACTGAGTCAATAGATAAAAACTTTATAAACACCTTATTGAGGGACACAGAGGAAGACTTCTAACAAATAGAAAGGTATTCTGTTCTGACTAGCCATCTAGAACAAAATACTCTATTTTTTACCTTATTTTCTCAAAATAAATTCTGTATGGAGCAAAGTTATAACAAAACTGAAGGCCAGGCGTGGTGGCGCACGCCTTTAATCCCAGCACTTGGGAGGCTGAGGTAGGAGGAGCATTGTGAGTTTGAGGTTGGCTGGGCTACAACAGGAGCACAAGGCTGGCCTGAGCTACACAGTGTGACCCTGCCTCAAAATAACTAGGGCTAGGAGTTTGGCTCAGTGGCTTAATCGCCTGTCTGGCAGGCGTGAGGTTGTGAGTTTGATTCCCGGTGCCGCCAAAAAAAAAAACAAAAACAAAAACAAAAAAAACCCTGAAGCTATACTATGGAAAACAGCATAATGATTCCTCAAAAAAAAAAAATTTATAGAATTACCATATGATCTAGCAATTCCATTGCCACACACACACACACATACACACATATATATATATATAAAATTGAAAGTATTTATAGAGGTTTCTTGAAAGATTTGTATATGTATACTCATAGCAGCATTATTCACAGTAGCCAAAATGTGGAGGCAACACCAAGGGTGCTATGCTAAGTGACACATGAAATAAGGCAGCCACGAAAAGACAACTACTGTATGATCCCATTTTTATTAGTTATCTATCGTAATCAAAGTCATAAAAACTAACCTGGTATGGGGTGCACACTTGTAATTCCAGCACTCAAGAGGCCAAGTGGGAGGATCACTAGTTTGGGGCCAGTGTGGACTACACAGGAACTTCGAGGTCAGCTTGGACTGCATAGCGAGACCCTGTCTAAAAAACACAAACAAAAGATTCATAGGAACTAAAGTAAAAGCCAGGTGTGATGGCTCAGGCCTGTAATTCCAGCACTCAGGAGGCTGAGGCAGGAGGATCATTGTGAGGTCGAGACCAGCCTGGGCTACAAAGTGAGCTCAAGGCCAGCCTGAACTGCATAGTGAGACCCTGTCTCAAAAAGACCAAAGAAAACAAAAAACAAAACAAAACAAAAAAACTGAAGTAAATAGTGTATGCCAGTGGGGAAGGGAGGGAAAAAGGGGACTTGTTGCTTAATGGGTAAAGCATTACAGTTTTGCAAGATGAAAAGATTCTAGAGATTGGTTGCACAATAATACAACTATGAGAAAAAATAATGTGACTATACTTAATACTTTTGAACTATACACTTAAAGATTGTTGAGAGAGCAAATTTCATGTTATGTCTGTTTTACCACAATTAAAAATTTAAAAAGTGAAGCCATAAAAACAGAAGAAAACAGGATAGTCATTTTTTATTCTCTCAAAATGAGGGTAGATTGGCTAAGCACAAAACAAAGGCCAGAATACAAAAAATAAGATACCAGTAACATTTTATTATAGAAAATAATGTTTTAATATTCTAGGTAGTATAGCAAGAGAAAATGGGTATGGCGTATATAGAAATTCATAGTATCTTCATAGCTCTTTTGTTAGTCTAAAATTATTCTAAAATATTTAAATGTATTAAAATTGTATGATAAATAGACATAATCAAATAAAAATATTTACAGTGCTCAAATAGATTGAGCACTTTTTGTAGCATGTAAGGAACTACAAATCATGAAGAAAAGGGTCAAACAGTAGAAAAATAGCAAAAGGCATGAGTAGAAAAGGAAATACCAGTGGTTTTTATACAGTATCAGAGAAATGGAAGTTCATAATATATGCGTGTATCATCATTTTGCAGCCCCTAATAATTTGGTGGAAGTAGACTTTATCAGTGGTTGTGGTCACCGGAATTCTAAGATGACTACTGAAGTCCGCCTCCTTGCTAGTGTACACAGGTTGCAGGGTAACCCCAGGACTGAGTTTCACTGATTGTAGTCCCCTGGTAGGGTGTGTCACGGAGCACTGTTGGCTTAGGGGAGCTGTGCTTGACTGGGTGGCCCTGACCCAGTCACGTGAGCCCTCTGGTTCTTTACAACTGGTTGAAGGAGAGAAATTCAGAAACTTTGCAGCACTTGAAGGATTCATTGCACCATTGCAGGCAGAGCCACAAGTCAGGGAATGTGGTTGACCCTAGGAAGAGCTAGCAGGCACAGTAGAATCTCAGTACTATGCAAAGAACTAAATTCGGCTGCGGGAATGAGCTTGGGAGCAGGTCCCCAAGCCCCCAGCCCCAGCCCAGGACTTCAGATGAAAGCTCAGCATACAACTTCTTGGTTTTGGCTTTATCCTGAGTAGAGAACATAACCTGATTTCTGAACTACAGACTAAGAAATAATAACGGTGGCTTTTAAATTTTATTTTTAGGTGCTTAGTTCAGTGGCAGAGCATGTACTAGGACCTGGGTTCAATTCCAGCACCCCAGAAACAAAAAACAATAAAATATACTTTTGAGATAAAATTCACGATTTTAACCATTTTAGAGTTTACATTTCAGTGGATTTTTAGTGTATCTGGAATATGGTACAATCCTCATTACTTGCTAATTCCAAAATATTTTCCATTGCCTCCAAAATAAACCATTTACCTTATAGTTTTATCTTTGTCCCCAGTGACCTGGTAACCAGTAATCTATTTTCTATCTGTATAGATTTTCCCATCCTGGACATTTCATACAAATGGAATTATACGATATGTGGCCTTTTGGGTCTGGATTTCTCTTTTTTTTTTTTTTTCTTCTTTTTATTTTCTTTCTTTTTTATTTATTTATTTATTTATTGGTTGTCTTCTTTAAGACAGGGTCTTGCTATGCAGTTCAGGCTGGCCTTGAGCTCACTTTGTAGCCCAGGCTGGTCTTGAACTCACAGCGATCCTCCTGCCTCAGCCTCCCGAGTGCTGGGATTACAGGTGTGAGCCATGTTCTGGATTTCATTTAACAGAACATTTACAAGGTTCATCATATATATTGTGGAATATATTACTATTGCATTTCTTTTACTATTGATGGACAAATGGGTTGTTTCCACTTTTTTGGCTATCATGAATAATACTCTGAATATTCTTGTACAAATTTTGGTGGAAACCGGTTTTCAGTTCTCTTGGGTCTGAAATCCCTTTTTGAGAGTGATTGCTGGACATATTGATACCTTTTGATTAACTTTTTGTTTTTGTTTTGTTTTGGTGCTGGGAATCCAACTTAGGCCTTACACATTCTCTACCACTGAACTTTCCCTTCAGCTTCAAATGTTAAGTGGCCAAATGTGTGGTAATTTCCACAATGGAAAAGTAAAACAAGTGCCAAAGAAAACACCAAAAATTACATGTGCTCTGATGGAAGAACAGACCATCACCTGTGAAGCAGTATTGCAAAAATCAGAAATCTAAATTGTATCAAGACGTTAGCCTAGATCCAGCTACCATTTTACAAGGGGGTACAACCAGCAAAATCCAGATATATCATACATTCCAGGCAGGAAAACAAATCATAGCTGTAATTTAATATAATTTTTATGTAAGGAATTGGTTAAACAAGTGTTGAACTGAAGAAGCAAAGTGAGGAAACATGGAGAAGTAATTTCCAGGTTTAGTGTTTAATAAAGAAAAGAAGTTGTTACTGGAACCTAGAAAGTTGGAGGAGGGACCCTCAACAGCTTAGTCCCAGTAGATGCTGAGGTTTAAGTACCGTCTGGCAGGTACTAAGCCCTCTGAGGAGAGAGGCAAGTGGAACTTTCTTGGAGAAGGAGCAGAAAGCTCAAGCTTAGAACCAGCTCCCAGTGACAGAAGGCTGTGGCTGGAGGACAGAGACAGGAACAGCAGGGAGACAGGAGGAGCAGAAATCCCTCTCAGCTCTCTTCGTCTCCCATACCTTGTATGTAGGTCTTCTGTTGGAAGAGTCTGGCTAAAGAGAAGTGTAATTTGAGAAGTCCCAATCTGAGTATCAGGAATGGCTGAAAGACTGTAGCTTAACAGGTGGAACATTAAGCAACTCCATTCCAGAATCTGGTTAATACAGTACAAGAAAAAATAGAATGATGGCGGGAGATGTATCAATGAAAAGACATGTCAACCAACTATAATGCATGCATTGTATTTGGATCCCTACCAAATATACGATATTCACATTGGTACTAAAAGGGGTATTATTAATTTTTGTAGGTATGAGATTGAAATTTCAGGGTTTTGTTTTTTTAGTCCTTCTGAACTACTTACAGATAAAATAAATAATATAACGTTTGAAATTTGCTTCAAAATGGGTTTGGAGAGGAGTGGAAGCAGTATTAATGGGCATATAGGTTTACTTTTACCATAGTACCTACACTGTATATGTTCACAATTCTTCATAATTGAAAGTTTTCAAAGGTGAAAACAATTCCATTAACAAACTTTATTAGATCAACAATCAAGGTTTTTCATTGCGCCATCACACTGTTTAGAAAACTACTTGCAAGCCAGGCGTGGTGGTGCACACCTTTAATCCCAGCACTCGGGAGGCTGAGGTAGGCAGAGCATTGTGAGTTCGAGGCCCACTTGGGCTACAATGCGAGCGGCAAGGCCGGCCTGAGCTACATAGTGTGACCCTGCCTCGAAAAACAAGGACTGGGAGTTTGGCTCAGTGGCGTAAGCGCCTGTCTGGCAGGCGCAAGGCTGTGAGTTTGATCCCCAGTGCAAAAAAAAAGAAAAAAAAAACTACTTGCAAACAATATTACATTTGGACAATATCGCTAAGAATTAAAAACCATGTACTTTGATGCCATAATTCCCATTCTAGGAATGACTCATACATGTAAATAAAGACATTTATACATGAGTTTTCATTGCAGCCACAACAAAAGTTTGGAAATATGAGTATCCAATAGGGAGGGGACAGTTTTAATGAATTATGAGTAATCATGTTATAGAACATATGGGAACAGATAATGATTTCTACATGAAACTACCAGAACAACTTTTTGCAGAATAAAGATTAAAGCTTACTACTGCTTTCATCCAACAAAAATAGAAAACATATTAACAGATTAAATATAATATTACTGTGAGAGCTGTAATGGGAACTCACTTACAAGTGGAGGTATTATCATTTTTTTAGGTGGTGATAATGGACTGGATGGGTTAGGAGGACCAGGTGTACAACTAGGAAGCCCTGATAAGAAAAAACGAAAGGCAAATACACAGGTAAATTCACATTTTCTTTAGTAATAATTTTCTTTTGCTGGTGTGATTGGGCCAAAAAGGGAATTTTAAATTTGGTTGTGGGTTTTGTTTCCTGTCCTCATTGAGAACTTAATTAATAATGAATTCTGCAGTCATTGCTTGTTTAGTCTGCAACCAGTGGCTGTTTTTGAACAGTAAGCCTCAAGCAGATAATAGAAGAAAAAAGTATAGGCAGACAAATTAAAATGTTTGTTTCTAAATCTAATGGAAAGGTTTTTAAATGTATAAATGCATACAGTTCTATTAAAAGATTTACAGGTATGTGCAGACAACTTTAATCTAAAGTAACGTTCAGCATTGTAATTCAGTGTTTCGTGCATGCCCTGAGGCAGTCCTGACGGAGGCATCCTGTCCTAATTTGTGGCTGTAATAAATGATGTACACCAGCATTTATGGCTTTATTGTCTGTAAACGTGAAGCTTCCTTTTGATGCTAAAGACTATGGTAAATATGATATTTGTGCAAATTAGTATTCCCCCCATTCTGGCCTTTGTTTAACTTGCAGTGTGATTAAAACTGGCAGTTTATCTTTATAATGTGAGGACGAACTGGGCATGGTGGTGCATGCCTGTAATCCTAGCACTCAGGAGGCTGAGGCAGGAGGATTGCTGCAAGTTTGAGGCCAGCCTGGACTATGTAGTGAGTTCAAGGACATCCTGAACAACATAGCAAGACCCTTTCTCAAAAAACCAAAACAAAAAACAAAAAAAAATACAATGTGAGGCCAATAGCTTAGTGTTTGGAAATACTTTAAATGGTCCTCAAGTTAAGCTAGGGGAAAAAAATTTGGATCTTGTATATTGTTATTTAATTTTATGACTATTTGGAGGTTAGAAGTTATTTTTAGTTAGAATGCTCTACTATTTTAAACAAGTCTAATTATAGGCAACCATACTATGAAAATTATAATAATGAAGCTTCTTTTGAAAATTAAATACTTGTGTGGTTTGAAGTAACTGTAGATTTGAGGTCAGAAAAGCATACTTTATTTTCTTTTTTAAATGAAAGACATGTATTTTTTATCATTAAGTTATACATATTTTATCTCTAAGTATAACTAAATATAAACATTAATTATAATTGGGCAGTCAATGAGGAGATTAAATTTTTTGAACAGTGTAAAAGCAATTTGACTAAAACCAAGTTCACTGATGTTAAGAAAACAGGACAAGTATGACAGATGTCACACTTCGCTCTCTCTTTCCAGGGGCCCCCTCCGCTCCCATTGTCTGAGTACGCCCCACCACCGAACCCCAGCTCTGACCATCTAGTGGCTGCTAACCCGTTTGATGACAGCTATCATACCATTGCCTACAAGCCACTGCCTTCCTCACATCCGTATCCTGGCCCTGGTTACCCTGGCCTGGGAGGGTACAGCACATTCAGAATGCCACCTCATGTCCCCCCACGAATGGCCTCCCCATACTGCGGTCCTTACTCACTCAGGAATCAGCCACACCCATTTCCTCAGAACCCACTGGGCATGGGTTTCAGTCGACCTCATGCTTTTAACTTTGGGCCACATGATAATTCAAGTTTTGGAAACTCATCTTATAATAATGTACTAAATCAGAATATTAATATACCTAATCAACATTTTAGACAAAATCCTACTGAAAACTTTGGTCCGATTCCTCCACAGAATGCTAGTCAAGTATCTAACCCTGATTTGGCATCTAATTTTGTTCCTGGAAATAATTCAAATTTTGCTTCTCCGTTAGAATCTAATCATTCTTTTATTCCACCCCCAAACACTTTTGGTCAAGCAAAAGCCCCACCTCCGAAACAAGACTTTAGTCAAGGAACAACCAAAAATACTAATCAAAATTCATCTGCTCATCCACCTCACTTAAATCTGGATGACACAGTGAACCAGAGTAATATTGAATTAAAAACTGTTAATCGAAACAATGCAGTAAATCAAGAGAGCAGCCGTTCAAGCAGCACTGAAACTGCAAATAACAGCCATGCAAATGGGACGCAGAACAAGCCACAGCAGCCTAGAGGTGGGGCCGATGTGTGCCCCACTGAGAAAAGCAATAAATCTGCTCTCCACCCCAGCCGCCACGGCCACTCGTCCTCTGATCCAGTATACCCTTGTGGGATCTGTACCAATGAAGTGAACGACGACCAGGATGCCATCTTATGCGAGGCCTCCTGTCAGAAGTGGTTCCATCGGATCTGCACGGGGATGACGGAGACGGCTTATGGCCTGCTGACTGCAGAGGCGTCTGCAGTGTGGGGCTGCGACACCTGCATGGCCGACAAGGACGTCCAGCTGATGCGCACCAGAGAGGCCCTGGGGCCCCCTGTCGTGGGCAGTGATGCTTGATTGCAGGCGTTCACCTGCCTGGTGTTTTTCTGCCTGTGTATTATAGAGGTTTGGTGACCAGATTTTAGTATTTTACATTATTTTTTAAAACAACACAAAAAACATTATTTATCATTTAGTTTTTTATTACTATTCCACTTCATTACTAGTTCAGGTTTTGTGTTGTCTTTGTTGGCTATTGTAAATGAGAAAAATGTATGTGGGTGTGCTTTGGAAACATTTATAAATAGATATTAGTTGTTATTTATCTTAAAAGCCTCTTGAAGCTTCAAAATAATATATAACAATTACAGGCCAGTGTTAACGTTTAAAAGTTAGAATCATTGAAAATTGTATATTTCAGTAATGACCTTTGGCCATAGCACATTATATATTTAGTTCAAAAAGTCTTTCAAAGATGCATTTAACATGTTTTCCAAACATAATATATGTGTCTGTAACACAGCAACACAGCATATGTATCAGTGGATTTTTAAAAAATAATACATTGTACTCTTCCACTAGGGTCTTTAAAATTAGTGACTTTCATACTTTCAGGTAAGTCTTTCCAGGGTATCTGCACAGATATGAGGTAAAGACAGATCATAGCATAGAGTAGATTTTCAGTGAGCACTTGCTTATTAACTTATGGATTGTACCACATGAAATTGCTAATATTAGATCAACTGAAAATTGACTACAGTAAGTAAAACTGACATAAAGTATGTTTGTAGTTGTACTATTTAGAATTATGATAACAGTAAACTCTTCATTTTTCTTTACTCCATTGTTACTATTTTCCAGAGAAATAACTAATCTAGTGTTCTCAGAAGAACTGCAAACACTATCATTTATATGATTTATATCTGGGACATACTGCAAATGAGGAAAGTCTTAGAGGGCTCTGCTAGCAAAAGAACTACTCAGTAGTAGTGTGAAAAATCCTGGTCTGAGGATCAGAATGTCTAAAATGAACTTCACAGAAGATCAAAATCCCATTTTAAACAAATGGCTAATTAATAGCCAAGGGGAAAGCTAACTTTGAAAACCTTGCTGCAGGCTTCAGAATTTCTCCTGTTACTGGTGGAAGTTTGAGAATGAACCAGAGAGTACACTATTGGAGAACACAGACAGAAATGTGCTCAATAAGATTCAAAACCGCAAAACCTCATTTCTAGAGCAGACCATAACCTGTGGTCAAGTAAACAAAACGGAAGATTCTGTATGCAGTGGACGGCAAGCCCTGCAGTGGGCGGATGGTGACGAAGCTCTCCAATAGCACCCTGCTGCAGTCACCAGGACCATAAGTGCTAAAGGCTATGGTGATCTGTTAAGAGATCATCACTACAGGGCAGGCCTGGGGGAAGCAATGACACCAGCAGCATGGTTTTAAAAATTTGAATTGCATGTGTACAGTTTCATTCACGAATATCCTTTGGTTAACAAATGTTAACCATGCTTTAACAGGACAGGACTTCACCTCGTGTGTTGCAAGCCACTCAAGCAAACCTGGACTGTTGAGATTCTGTCACGTCCATCCTAGCCGCTGGACCTTTAGCTAGAGGACTACCATCTTTTTCACCCTCGGAGCTTTTTCTAAGAAACAACACAGCTGGGCGTGATGATACACACCTGTAACCCCAGCGCCCAGGAGGCTGAGGCAAGAGGCTCGAGGCCAGCCTGCAGTCCAGAGGGAGTTCAAGGCCAGCAGCTTGAACTACACAGGGAGACCCTGTCTCAAAAAAAAAAAAAAAAAGGAATAACACACTTCCCAACTGAGAAGCAGTGACTGCAGGATTTGAACAATTTATATAGTCTAAAAAATAATTTTATGAAAATTAAATATTTAATATCTTAGAAAAATGCTGATTCATATTTTGATTGAATAAAACTTACTTTTTAAAATAGTGGTTTTTTAAACTTACAAAGCAGCAATTTTAGCCAGGGATGGTGGTGCACTCCTATAATCCCAGCACTCAGCAGGCTGAGGCAGAAGGATCATTGCAAGTTCGAGACCAACCTGGGCTACAAAGTGAACCCAAGGCCAGCCTGAACTGCACCCTCTCTCAAAAAGACAAAAAACAGAAAAACAAAAACAGCAATTTCATATGGTACAAAGTAATACAAGGTTTTTTTCCATTCATACTTGACTAGTTAGAGGTGAGTACAAATATATTTCCAGTAGTTGTATATGTATATCATTTTAAGAAATGAAATGCTATAAACTTCAACACCGATTATTCCTTTGTGTGAAGGTGTTACCAGTTAAAGCAGATTATGATGCAGTATTTTGGACCAGCTCGCATTGATGGCCTTTAGAACATACTTGACGATCCTATTGTGCTTACATTGTAAAAGTAAGGATCTACCTAGTTGTGGTTTTTTTGTGTTTTTTTGAAATTCTGTTGAGTGCTGATTTTTAAGAAATGATATGCTGCATGCTACAAACCTACTCCTAGTGTTAGATCATGGATTTTTAAGACTGCATAGAACTCGGTTTTGTTTTTTGTGGTTCAGGGGATTGAGCCCGTGGCCTCGGGAATGCTAGGGAAGCAGTCTACTACCGAGCTCCATCTCCGCCCACGGTCAGGTGTTTGGAGTAGAACTTTCTGATCCTCTCAGAAGTCCACACTTATATGGTAGTTAGTACTGAGTTGTGCTCATTGTTAACATTGACTTTATGCAGTCTATCAAACCCTTTATTGCTTACAGCTTCTGTAGTTAGCTGTTTTGGGGGGGTTGTTTTTGGTACCAGGGGACGAACTCAGGACCTTGCGCTTGCCAAGCAGGCACTTGTGCCACTGAGCTATCTCCCCAGCCCTAGTTAGTTGTTTTTATAAAAAAAATTAAATGACCTCTCTCAAGACAGTCTAAAGATATTTGATTTATAAAGTGATTCATTTTCTAGTCTCAGGCAATTATCTTTTTAATACACACAGACCAGTGGCTATTTATTCAAGTTTGGGGTTTCAAATCACCTTACGTAAATAAGAATCTAAATATTCTAAAGAAAACCACGGCTGAGTCTCACATGAGCCACAGCCAAAGTGGAGTTGTACCTGATGAATGTTTTCATTGTTTGAATTAATTTTCATACTACTTCCACACTTGTCCAAAGTTACACAGATACTTTTTGGTAGGAAAAGTGGTGAACTATGACAATGGCCAGAAAATTGGTCCTATTTCACCCAAAGAAGACTGTTACACAAATTTGATAGGGCATTCTTAGGAAAAGCAATGAGCTGCCCTCAACTTTAATAATATTCAGTGATGGAAAGAAATACATGTAGGGTTATACTTTTTTGGGCTCTAATCCTTTTCCTTCACTCAAAGGCTTCATCTCATGCACACTTACAAAGACACACACAGTTGAGCAGGAAAGCTGACTTTCTCCTACAGTCTCAAGTTCTGCTGCAGTTCACCCTATTACCTCTAGGCTGCCTAGCCAGGGCCAGGTGACTGATGAATTTGCTCAGTCACGGAAGGATTCTTGGTGCATGCACTCCTAGATGTTATTGGATACAGTAACGCTGAGAGAGCTTGGCTTGTAAAAGAAATTGTTCTTCGGCAGAGTACGTAGATTTGTGATCAGTGTTTTCCTTTTGAATGGAATACTTTATAGTATTCACTAGTATGATTCTCGTTATCCGTAAGAAGAGGCTATACACATGAAACTGAAGATTTTCTTGGACTAGTGCTTATGTTTTATAAATAAGCACAATATAAAAGAAATCCATGTTGAGCTATTTTGGGGTTTTTTGCAGTGTTTTTTTAAGACTCCTAACTGAGCCTAGTGATAGAAAGTAAAATACAATATGTCACCATAAAATCTGCTGACCTTAATCATCCACATAAAACAAGTATCAAGAATCTTCATATAACTTGTCTTTCAGATTTATGTGTCTTGAACAAATTAAAGTGCTAGTACTTACTATTCAGCATACTAATTGTATTTAGTAGTAAAAAATGTAAACAATTTTTTTTTAACAATGATTTTTTAAAAAGGGAGTTCTAACGTGTTTTGGGTTCTTTTTTTCCAGTGTACAGAGGTTTCATATGCATGAACATTTGTGCTGTTTTAGATGTTTTTAATTTTAAAAGTTGAAAAGCATATAGGCTCCCAAAGTCCATTTGTAAATAGTGGCTTGGAACTCAATATAAAATGATTAGATTCTTAGGGAAGCTCATTAAGGCTTAAACCATAGTGTAGTCAACTGTTGGTATCATACTAAATTCTTAGTTTTCTTTAGTGAACCAGTCAGTGTAAAAGAAAGAAGCAGAAATTTTTCCTTTTTCTTGATGTGATTAAGAAGGTTAAGTTCTTTATGTGGATTATTTCTCAGCTGCTCTATTACTATCTAAAGTTTCTGGTGAAATGCTGTATAAACAGGCTTGGCTTTTCCCCTCTGGGAAGCTCTGGGCTTCAAAATTTCCCATCTTTCCTTTGATCAGAAATTCTGAGCTGGGCGTGGTGGCACACACCTGTAATCCCAGCACTCGGAGGCTGAGGCAGGAGGATCACCATGAGTTTGAGGTCAGCCTGAGCTACACAGGGAGACCTTGTCTCAAAAATAAATAAATAAATAAAGATAAATTCTGTTACTCATGTGATGTCAGTTGGCTAGATTTTAAAAGTATTTTTTCTGCCAAAATATGAAGGTAGCAGAGAAAATGACAATAAATTTTCTTTTTAAAAAAAGGGTCTTCAGAATGAATCTTTAACATATGACACTTTAGACAGTATGACCACAATTCATACACTATGGGAAGCAATATTTTCCACAGATTTGCTGGTACTGTTTTGTCCTTCAATTCCTTTAGATTGTTTTTGACTTTTTTTTTTACAGCCTGCTGTCTTTTAGTCCTGTACTCAGAGATTTTCTTCTATTTCCAAATTTTAGTAACCTTCCCTTTCTCTTCTACTTATACTATAGATCACTATAAAAGTCACCTCTACATTTTCTGACTTCTGGTGGTACAGTGATGGGGGTTTGGAGCATTCTGGAGCGAGGAGGGGAGGGTAGCATTAACTTCTTACAAGACAAGAGGTGGGGGGTGAAAGGAGAAAGTGGCCATCAGAGGCCGCCTGTGCTTAGTTACAAACTAAATCAGACTCATGGAGAAGCTCCGTCTTGTCGTATTTTATTAATAATACATTACTTGGAACTATATTAAAACTTACAATACCTGTGTTTTTCTTGTTGTGTAGATGTGTAGATGATGTTGCTTGTTAAGATGTTATCTTTTATAAAAGAAAGTCCTGCTTCTTATCATGATGTATGTGACTTAAATGATTGTTTCATATTAAAACTATTTCTTCCTTATGTACTGTTTACATATACCTCCTTTTGGGATATTAGTTCAGTACTTTTATACAAATCTGAGTGTGTTCCACATTGGTGACATGTATTTTTGCAGTAATTTTCTTTGTTTTGTTCTTAGAGCATGTCTAAAGTAATACATGCACTAGTGCTGTGGTCTGTGACAAAATTACTGTAATTCAAATTGGAAAATAAAATGTTTCCAGACTTTGTCCAACATTTATTCCTATGGCAAAGGAAATTACTATGTAATACTAATTATTTCTTATGCTGGTATGTTTTAAGCTACTCTATGAAGTATGTGAAACATCAATATTTATGGATTAGTAGATGGTCTGATGTCTTTGAAATGTGCGAAAGGAGTAAAATTTGGTGTTAGCAATTCGTGACATTCATAGTAAATATGTATTTAAAATTTGATCTATTTACAGGTATACTTTACTAAAGAGTTATCTTAACTGACAGTGCATATTAGGATTTTTGAAAACCCATACTACTAATATTATACAGCAGACTTTGAATTTAAGTAGATAGTTCTCAACCAAACAATATCATCTACTCTGTCATAAGCAAACAGTAATACTACTCTTCACTTATTAAGAAATGACTAAGATACCGTAAAACTGTTACTTAGAATTTGTAGTCATAATATGAGGACTTGAATGCTGTTTATTTTGTACTATCTGATAAAATTATTTGTTAATAAGATAATCAAGACTTTAAAGAAAAATTTAATTTTGAAGACAGTTTTTAATTTTTTTAGACTTTGGAGTCATTTAAGAACACTAGTTTAAAAGCATTTTTGTTTTGTCATTAAAACAAGTACCCAAGATTATTTTAATAGGTAATACTTGGCCAATGCAAATTTGTATATTTGAAATTATATGCTTGAAAGAAAAAAAAAACTTGAATGCTTAAACTGCGTATCTTTTTAAAATATTCACATTTTTAGACTTTTATCAATTCAAACTATTCTGAATAAAGTTTTACTATATCAGTGAGTATATTATAAAATAAATGTGTACCTGTGTTATATTAATATTCTTATACTGCATCATATTTGGCATGGTGGTTGTGGTATATTTTATATTTTTGATTGTTGATAGGATATAGCAATAAATCTGACAGTCTTAATATTTTTTAAAATACCAGATACTGTACTATGTCATAATCCCATTACATTTGACTTGAATACTCATACTTTCATAGGTTTATTGTGTTAAAAATTTAGTATTATATGTTGGTTTGTTTTTGTCTGATATTTTCACATATAGTCTTTTAAAATTGGGTAGAAACAAGCATTAATATAAAGTGATTCATGAACTACTTTGTGGTAAAACTTAGATAAAAGGTGAGAAATTAGATCACCCCAAATTGTTTATTATTCTTATAGTTTATATGCAGTTACAATTTTAAAATAAAATTGACTTTCTAATTGATAGAAATTGGATAATTGTTTAAAAGTTTCTGAATGTTAAATCAATTACATTCCTAACTCTGAAATACATTATAGTAATTACTACAAATAGTAGTAAGTCAGTTTTCCTTTTTCATTTGAGATACTTAACTCGTAACTGTTTTTCCCTTCTGATCCTATTCCCTTTTCCCTAAACACTATGATAGTATTAAAATTGGTGTTTAATTTGTCTCGTGTTTTAGTTTTTTATTCTGAAGTAGTGAGACAAGTAGAGGTTCTGCTGTTGAGACAGCCCATGTCATTGTTGGCCATTCTTTTCAGGGATGATGCTAATGTCATTTGTGCATTGTATAAAGAATGTCAGTATATATACCTACGATCGTTGAAATGATGTATGGCAGGCTTTCTTGAATATGTATTGCAAGTTTGTTTCCGTTAGAGTCTTTTAAATAAAGCTAGTTTTTAAAGAGAAAAAGATCTGCTTTTTTAAGTGTTTGACCCTCATCTCTCATCAGGACATACTAGTAGGTGTACTCATTGAGCATCTTGGCTTTTAGTAGGATATGTTCAATATCAAGCCAGTAAATATCCTATAGTTTTCTAAGAATTTAATTTTATACTGAGCAAACCAATAGGCCAGGCCTTGCTATACATGTTTTCTTGCAAAATTTATACATAATAATTGAGTCTTGTATTTCTTTATGAAACTGTGAACATGAAATGTATCTATTTTGGTTTTAACAAATTAGGACTTCAGTTCTGTTGACAGAAAATTAATAGAAGAGTCTACAACCTGAACAACTGAACTATCCCTGAAGCTGAGATGCCATTGTAGCAACCATAACTTTGCTAAATGATAGGATTACATTTACAAAAGATCTACAAAGTGTATCTGAAACAGCCACCAGGTGCCTTGAGTCTGCTCCATGAAAACAGGCTGTATAAAATGTGAACAAGTCAACTGATGCAAAATTGGCATCATGGATAATACAGGTGACATTAAGATATTGTGTTGGTTACTTTTTTCTCATTGCTGAGACAAAACACCTGATGCCAAAATTAGAGAAGGAAAGGTTTATTTCTTACAGTTCTTGGAGGTTTCAGTCCATACTCAGCTGGCTCCAAGGCAGCATGACATGGCGGGGCTGGGGGGCAGCCATAACAGCAAGGCGCGAACCCATCAAGAGGGGCTGACAAGCCGGGCGTGGTGGCACACACCTTTAATCCCAGCACTCGGGAGGCTGAGGTAGGAGGAGCATTGTGAGTTCGAGGCCAGCTTGGGCTACAATGCGAGCGCAAGGCCGGCCTGAGCTACATAGTGTGACCCTGCCTCAAAAAACTAGGGCTGGGAGTTTGGCTCAGTGACTTAAGCACCTGTCTACCAGGCGTGAGGCTGTGAGTTTGATCCCAGGTGCTGCAAAAAAAAAGGGGGGGGGGCTGACATGCCTTCTTCCTGCCCTTACACTGTATGTCAGCTTGTCAGCTCCACCCCGGGCAGGTGCAGCACTCACACTGCTAATCCCAGCACTAGACAACAAACCAATCACGAACACTAGACTCACCTGCATCTATGCCATGATTACATGAGACTTGGTGGGGCCACAGGAACATAACTATAACAGCTATCAGGATGATACATGAATGCACAAAAATTCAGTGTATACTAATGGAACAAAAAACATAACTATCAGCTGGGCATGGTGGCGCACGCCTTTAATCCCAGCACTCGGGAGGCTGAGGTAGGAGGAGCATTGTGAGTTCGAGGCCGGCTTGGGCTACAATGCGAGTGCAAGACTGGCCTGAGCTACACAGTGCGACCCTGCCTCAAAAAACTAGGGCTGGGAGTTCGGCTCAGTGGCTTAAGCGCCTGCCCTGGCAGGTGCGAGGTTGTGAGTTCGATCCCTGGTGCCGCAAAAAAACAAAAGAGGACAAAAAACAAACAAAAAAACCTATCCTACCTGCTATAGGAAAAGAGAGATGTATAGGGTCTTTGGATCCAGTATCATTATGAATTGATATGCTAAATCACCCCCATTGTTCCAAACAGTAGTAACATGAAAAGATAAAACTGGGTTTGAAACCAAGATAAAAGATGTCATGCACAACACTCTGGATTCAATCTGTAGCACAAGAATGAATAAATACAATTGATTAGCATCTAGTATGATTGATATTTTTACATGATATGTAGAAACAGTCAGCTGTGGTGGCAGACAGATCTTATGCAAATGGGAAGGGGTCCAGGAGACCAACGGTGAGGGGAGAGGACAGAAGGGGAAAGAAAAAGATTCAAGATGTGTCATGTAAATACAAAATATCCACAATGAATGTAAACATTACATGTCATAAATGTGAATGAAAAACAGTAACAATAAGCATGAAAGTGGCAAAGGGAATTTTAGAGACTAAAGGAGGCCAGGCATGGTGATGCACTTGGGAAGCTGAGCCGGGAGGACTGCTGAGAGTTCAAGGCCAGCTTGGGCTACAGAGCAAGTTCAAGTCCAGCCTGAGCTGCATAGTGAGACCCTGTCTCAAAACAAAACAAACCTGAACAATTTTTTTAAAAGACAGGAAGAGAATTTTAAAAAGAATCAAGTGATATTATGTATGGTGGTACCTCGGTTCATGAACTTAATTCTTTCCACAATTCTGGTCACAAACCAAATTGGGTAAGAACCAAATCAAATTCAATGGTTAGGTTCAGTGCTCACCTTGTGGGAAAATTAGATTCATTATTAAAATGGCCATAATCCAGGCTTGGTGCACACACCGGCCATCCCAGCACTCGGGAGGCTGGGGCAGAAGGATTGCCACAAGTTTGAGGCCAGCCTGGGCTACATAGCAAGACCCTGTCTCAAAAAAAAAAAAAAAAAAAAAAGAAAAGATCATACCACCTATATTAGATTTCTTGTTGCTAACACACAGCATCCAACACTCACAACTTAAAGGAAGAAAGGTGGTTTGTAATTGGCTGGCTCAAAGCTCTATGTTACAGCAGAAAGGTGTAAGGGGACAAAGCTGCTTAGTTCACGGCAGACAGAAAGCAAAGCAGGCGAAGAGCACCAGAACCGAAGGGGTAAGGGACCAGACATAGACCACAAGGCCACACCTCCATGACCCACTCAGACATACCTGAAAGAGTGTTCCCCCAATTCCACAGGTGGATCTCAAAGCCAGTCACATTGAAGCTCCTCCCTAAGAGCCATATCCCACCCCTTTCCAACTTCACACCTGAATGCATCTCCCTAACCATACTTACTCTCCCAATAGACAATAGCAAGTTTATAATTCTGCCTAACATACTATGACTATCTCATATATAACCAGATAAGCAGTAATTCCCTTTCTAAAGTCTCAACAGTGCCAGCATTTTTCAAAGGTCCCAGTACCAGTCCCTTCTGATACTCAAAGCAAACTCTTAGCTATGAGCCCCTGTAAAAATAACAAACAAGTTACATAATCCTAGACTATAGTGGCACTAGGTAAACACTCCTATGGCAAAAGGGAACAATAGGAGGACAGAAAAGAATCAAACAAAGCAAGAGGAAAACACAGCAGAACAAACATTAAGTCCTGTACCTCCCTATCTGGCATCTGGATTATACTGTGATCTAAAAGAAAAAGGTTCCAAAGGGCATGGGCAGCCCCACCCCCAAAGCCTTTCCATTTGTAGCCTACACAGTATCTCATCTCTCGGGTGACTCCATTCACAGCCTACAGCTTTCCTGGGCAGACATTCCATGTTCCTGGCACCTTGGGCTTCCTGGGGTCTCCACTCCATCTTGTCTACATTCTCTCAGCTTCTTCTTAGGGGTTCCTTTCCTAGCCTCCCAGGCCTTCTGTTATGGTTTATACATTGTGTCAACTTGAGAAGTCTAGAAGCTTAATTAGGTAAGGCAGCAGCTCTGCATCCTGGGGTGTAGGGCACAAGCAGTTACCTGTTCATTGTGTCAACTTGAGAAGGTCAGAGGTTTAACTGAGGACTCAGAGGGAGCTAGGGTTCTTACTTTGTAAATATCCTCATCCTGTGCAAAGGGAAGCAAGGATATTTGTGAAGCTACACCCACCCTGGAGGGAGGAGGTGGCCTGTGTACAATATAAGGGAGGAGAAGAGGCTTGCTCTTGCCCCTTTGACTCTGGCTGCTTTTGCTTGGCTGCTACCTTGAAGTATTGCCATGGTGCGAGGCCACCCTGCCTTGTAGCCAGCTGATTATGAACTGAAACCTCCAAAAACTGTAAGATAAATAAACCTTTCCTTCCCTAATTTTGGGTATCAGGTATTTTGTCTCAGCAACAAGTGAAAAGTAACCAAGACACCTTCCTTTGAAATCTGAGTGGAAGCCTCCGTGACCCCATAACTCTTGCATTCTGCATGCCAGTAAAACTAGCATCCAAGCCGGGCGTGGTGGCGCACGCCTTTAATCCCAGCACTCGGGAGGCTGAGGTAGGCGGAGCGTTGTGAGTTCGAGGCCGACTTGGGCTACAACGTGAGCGCAAGGCCGGCCTGAGCTACATAGTGCGACCCTGCCTCAAAAAACTAGGGCCGGGAGTTTGGCTCAGTGGCTCAAGCGCCTGTCTGGCAGGTGCGAGGTTGTGAGTTCAATCCCCGGTGCCGCAAAAAAAAAAAAAAAAAAAAAAAAAAAAAAA
>RJWM01017516.1:0-42949 GCA_004363535.1 Dasyprocta punctata | reverse complement strand
AAAAAAAAAACTAAGACTACAGTAACAATAAATAGATGCTTTTTTATAATGAAATATCTTAACTGAAATGATCTCATTATATGATTTGCCTTTAAAACTAAACGTTAAATGCATATATTTATTAATTTACTAATACATATTCTGCTATTAAGATTTTATTACTTAGTCACATGTACTTTCTTGTTTTTACCTCTCCCTGTGCTATCTCCCATACCATTGTCTCAGGTTCAGCAGAGATATTGGACTTACATGATTATTTCATTGTATCTAACTATCTTGCTTTTATTTTTGGTATCTGAAAGTATTTTACTATCTAAAATGCAGAATCCTTTCAGAAATCATGTTTTGTGATAAGACATGAAATTATCATTTCTCCCATGGGCATCATGAATTCTGTGTAGTGTTTCTAATTCTCAGTTCCCATATGGTACATTCAGTAATGCAGTAGGGAAAGGTCAAGAATATAACCTCCAATCTGGCCACATTTCTATTAAAATTACATGAAATAGTTCTCCATTTCACTATATTAATTGAAAAATAATGATATCTATCACATGCTCACAATACCTAGGAACTAGAAGGTGCAGCTGGCTACTTTTTTTAAATCACAGCAATGGACATGATAAATTTTTTTACAGTGTCACATCCAAGGACATTTTCAGTTTTCAAAGGACAGAAATTATGTTCACCAAAATTTGTTGACCACTCTAGTGAAATATACACTGTTTCAAATATTGTATCATCTCATCCATGTTCAAAAATTTAATTAGTGCTTGAAAAATCATGTGATACAAACTGATAAACTCTCGTTTACCATTTCAAGGCTATCCATAGGAAAATAGTGAAACCATATTTGGTTCACTGTCCAGTTAACTACAGGGAAGTTAAATATTCTAAAATAAGGACAGATTTGAAATTAAAAACAAACTAGAAAAAGATGAGAAGCCATTAGGGGAAAATTATTTTTAATTTTATTCCTGACTGATAAAAAGAGAAAAAAACTGGCAAAGTGGAAAATGAAAACCTGAAAAAAATCATGCAAGTGTCACAGTAATCTAAACGACACTTTAGTACCCTTGCATTTACAAAATGTCTGAAATTGAGGTAACCTAATGGTACTTTTTGAAGGTTACTCATTACAGTTTATAATCATCTAGTCAGGATGATAAAAAAACAGAGAAGATATACATCTCAATATACTATGACAGTTGAATGATAGAAACAAAATTCTTTTATTAAATATAAATGAACATAGTAATATTATTATTTTCAAATAATTTTGTAAACAGTGTAAACTCAAAGCAAGTAACTGTAATAATCTCACATTATTTTTCTCTGCTCTTGAGAATAGAATTATTCATGTATTGTGAGAAAATTGATGAAAAACTGTAAAAATCCTGATAATGTCAAATTGGAAAAGGGAGTGAAAATATCAGTGGGACCTCACTAATCATTTTTTGAATGTAGTTTCATTGGTATCTATTGCCTTAAAACCATCAAAAAGACCTAGAAAAACATTCTCAACTCAAATTGCAGTGTTTCTCATCTAAAAGTTTTTTTGTGGAGATACTGTAGATGGTTTTACATTTATGGAAAATGTACAAAATTAAGTATAAACTATCTTCAAAGACCTGATAGCATGAAAGCTACCAAAGAACACATTGAGGTTTCATGCATCAACGATAGGACAATTAGAGCTCCTGTATAGATAGGAATCATAAGGGATAAAATCCATCATAAATCCACATATTGATATTAATATTTATTTTGAAATAAATAAAAGTAAGAATAAGAGTAAACCAATTCTTTTCTTGGGAACTGGGTAAATAATAGAAATGATTCAGGTTATTACACTACTGTTGAAGAATGACCTGCACTGCAGCTCCCAGGTTCCTGCCCAGATGCCATCCATGGGGAACAAGCCCGCTCCTCCAAGATCTTCTCACCCATGAGCCACTTGTAGGCACCTAGTCCTGCTACTAATATGTTCCCCTTACCCGAGAGCAAAACAGGATGAATGACAAAGCAGACACCCAGTTATTTAAAAGTACAGCAGCAAGGAGACTCTTGCCTCAAGGGCAGAGGAGATCTGGGCCTCTAACACAGCTTTCTTTTATTCACCCAGACATGTGTAGAAGCAAGTTTTCTGCCTCAGGTTATTGATTAATAAATGCTCGGGTAAACAACTTAATCTCTGCTGTATTAGTTTTCCCAGAACATGCAACACACCCTCAACCCTGCTTGATGCCTTTCTCCTTTGTGCTCATGGAGGAGGCCAGTTAGGTCTTAATCTTCCTTAACTGGTCTCCCACATCCTACATTTCCTCCATGACTTTCACAAATGGGAAATCAAAAAATGAATTGAAAGTAGTATTATTTATAAAATAATTTCAAATGAAAAATTAAAAATAAGTGATAAAATCAAATTACTACCATTTTTAACATCCACAAATAGAATGAAGAATTTTTTACAATGAAGCAAGAAAACATTAAAAGTCACAAGGCAAATATTCCATACCTTCTATAAAACTTATCTTTCATCGTATACAGACTTTAGTCACATTTTTTCCAAGAGTCATACTGCAACATGAGTTTGTGTGATATTAACACAGCAAATTTTAAAAATGGAGAAAACTAAATTCTGGTATGTAATGTTTCAGATTTACTTGACAAGCCATCGAAAAATTCAACAAATAGTTGCTATCAATATCAGAATAGTGGTTAAATATTGAAAAGAGGCAGTGAGCTGTCATTTCTTGAAGATCAAAGTGTGTCTTTTATAATGAATGAATAAATAATATTTCTTAACCTGCATAGTAGAAACAAATAACTTTCCATTATAGTATTTTACTAAGCAAAATAATATAAAGGAAATCATAGTTATTTGTCTAAATTATCACAAAATATAAAATAATAGGTTAAAATATGAAAATGGTTTTGTTTCTTCTCTTAAATAAACATATAAATATAGCATAGATTTCCTGAGAAAAAATGCAAAATTATTGACTATTTAATTTAATTCCCAAATAAAAATTTTATCCTATTTCATTTATCATATTGGTTTCTTTTCAGAGAACTGGGCCAGTACATTATATCTTCTAACCATGTCCTACGTAGAGCAAAGAAATAATCGAGAATATTTGTTTTTTACCAATTGAACAAGAGAACAGAACTGAAAGAATAATGCAAATTGTCAAGTTAAATTTACAGTTCTTTCCTCTATTAAGGTTTCAAAATCATAGGAGATGGCAATGACATAAATTCTATGGTAATGATATGCCATTTTTGGCAGAGTAATTTGTTTTGCTCATTACGCTCCTAATATATGACTTTTATATGCAATTACTAACTGGTTAAGGAACAATCAATGAGAACATTTCCTACCAATTAGTGCTGTTTCTCATTAAATATTTAATTGATCTTTGGAACTAAACATCACATGTTGTTCCCACATATGTTCTGAAAGATGAATGATAAAAAAAACTAACACATTTCTGTGAAATATAATTTCATGGGTCCAAGTCAACTTTCCTTTTAGTTTTCAAGCATCTTTGTAACTACTTTCATTAAATAGCTAGCCTCTGGTCTTTTCTGTCAAAATTATTAGATGTATTCTTACAGAACACTTACAAAAATGTTAAAATTTTCTTTAAATTGTTACCAATTTTCACATGACTCCAAAATCATATCCTTGAACCAGTATGAATCTTATTTCTCACAAATTACCAAAATTTAAATTCAGTTGCTTGAGTAACATTGAAAAATATAACAATGGATACTCATTATTTGAAAAGTCATAATTAGAGAATGAAAATAATTTATATGATCAGTAGTCAATTTTTCTATGAAGGGTCTGTTAATTGTTTTTGTTTCTGCTAACTTTTCATTCTGGCACAACTAGTCAATATTGCTGTTGTTATGCAAAAATCTGCTCTAGTATTGTGTAAATAAATTTTCATGAATGCTTAGACTAAAACTTTATACACAAAATCCGTGGTTAAGTGAATACAGTTTGAGAGCTTTAGATTGGCTACTCCTCACACAGAAGGAACGCTAGTGCCTTTCATGCATTCTTTTAATTCTTTCAACAAATATTTAAACTACATCAAGTACATATTGTATAAGTGGCAAATTGACAAAAGAAAAATGAATGTGTCAGATAGCAACAACTTTTTGGAGGAATGCTAAAAGAAGTAAGTTTGGAGGTGGTAACAAGGCATGACTGGGAGTAATATAAACAGTGATCAGTTCAGAGTTTATTGGTATAGAGTAGATTGACCTGAAGGGTAAGAAGTATGAATTGTATTATCTGAGAATAAGGCTGAGGGAGTCACATGACTCAAGGCCATGAACTGAGAAAATGCATTAAATGATTGAGAAAAAAATTGTGTGGGGAGACAGTAATCATTTTTGGTACACACATTACATAATCTCCTTACAATGGTTTACAGACTATGAACACTGAGGTGACTTAATGTGATTATAAAGTTTTACATGAATCATCCCGGCTGCATTATTGAGAACAGAATTCAGAGGGGCAAAAGTAGAAAGAATGAGAAGTTGGAGAATCTACTGAAACAAATTGAATGAGATTTCATGACAGCTTAGACAAGGACAGTATCTTCAAAGGTAGTAAGAAATTGTGTATGTTTTGGTTAAAGATAACATTTCTGGCAAGAGAAACAGAAAGCAGTTTTTATTAAATTTAAATATTAAAATTGTAACTGTTGTTGTTTTTAAAATTGTGCTTTTTATTCAAGTAGTCTTTTGACCTTAAGATAATTTGGATTATTGGTAATATGTTAATGCTCTCAAATAAAAATAACTGCTATTGACAAAATAAGATTTAACATATTTTAATCAAAATATATTAGACATTAAAGTCTCTGGACACAGTCTTTTCACAACAGGCAGAAAAGTGACATATGAAGAAAAAGTTCTCTTACCTTTGCTACTAGTTCTACAAAACAGAAGTTAGAAAAGTATTTCCAGGCTTTTCTACCAGACTCAGGCAGTGCCTCAGTAGCATTACTAAACAATTTGAAACTTGATTAAACCTCTCTCTATTTTGGAAAATTGTTCCAGTAAGTATGCTGGCATTTTTCCTCCATAGTGAAAATCTTCTGAAAGGTATTAGAGATATTAAAGAATCTCCAACAATGAAGTATTAATTTAATTTTTTAAGCTTAGTGCAATTTCATTGGAGACTATCTATAATAAATGTTAATGCATTATCTAAATACCTTACTACAAAGAAAATCTTTGAAACTGGGAAGATCTGAAGTGAATAATAACTTAATTTATCAACATTAGCTATATGTATCTTATTTTCAACATCTAATGAAAACCTTACAAGAAATGTGTAGGAGGATTTTGCTTAAATTTCAAGAGTCACTCAATCTCACATATGAAATAATTTCTTTCACTGTAAATTTATTTAGAAACAATGACATTTTGAATGTTAATGGATATTTAATTCTTCTCCTTATTTTTCATAAAGAAAGAGAAGTTGATTTTATGTTTCAATTTAATAATATTGACCAAAGTATTCATTCTTGTAAAATGAATTTTACTAGAAGATAAATTATTTTTGTTCTTTAAAATATTAATGTAATCATTATTATGTAAAATAATTTCTTCTCTGAATACAGGTAATATATTTATTCAAAAAAATATTACTTAACTAGAGGAAGTTAAATTATTTCCATAAAAATTGTTTCAGATATTATCTGGCTCAAGGCAATAGGAATATATTTGGAGAGAAAAGGTCATTAAATATGCATACTGATAAATTAATGAGCTTAAGTTTATTACATTGTACAATGAGATATTTTTGTTTTCTGTATACCAGACTTTCCAAATGACAACTAATTTAAAAGGGCACATACTTATACCACTAGATTCATAAATTTTAAATAAAAAGTCATATCTAAATATAAAATATGAGGAGAAAGAAAGGGCTCCCCCACTGTTCTGAGCGCCTCCAACCAGAAGACAACTAAGACTGCCTTCCAGGGGCCTGCGCGATCGGCATGGACCCCACGAAGAGAAACATGCACCCCGCCCCACCCCGTATGCCTACCGGCACTTGGGCTAAGAATCAAGGACAAAACTCTGTCCCCAACCCTGTAAAGCAACCTACTTATTCAGAGGTCTGGCTAAATTGATAGCAACTAAGGTACATAAAGCAACTAAATGCTAGTATTGTTTTGTTCATTTTGCAGGCCTGGGGCTGGCAACCTGAGCATCTCTTTGGAAGATGACAGTACGCAATGTAACAAAAATGGGGGATTCTCTTCTGTCTTATCTTAGAGGTCCAATATTGTTTTCACTGTTTTGCTTTATTCGGATTAATTTTTGGCCTTATTTTATACTCTGTTTTTATTGGTTTTATTGGGGTTTTTTGGTCTGATTTTACTATACCTGTTGGAATGGTCAACTATTCTGAAAATAACAAGATATACTATAGTAGCTATTGTTTTCATAGTATCTTTCTTTGAAGCTCTGCACTAGTTCTACTGCTTTGTTTTGGTTGACTTCATTCTGTTATGTTTTGTTGGATTTTACTATCTTTAAAATTAAAATAAATAAATAAATATAAAATATGAGCAATCATAAAATTAGGAAAAATGTAACTTGTCTTTCTGAAAGATATCCAACAAAGAAGACATTAACATAGTAAAAGAGCTTTATAGATGGTGTAAAAGTCTGATGACAAGCAATTCCCGTTGTTTTACAATTTGGAAGAGATAATGCCATCACATCATTTTGAATATTTTATTTCCTTTATTAAGATTAATATCCCTACTTTGCCACTGTCTATTTCATTCACAAAAGAAGGTTATGTGAATTATTTAATCATAAAGATTTGTAATACTGCTAAATTTTAAGCACAGTACGTGTCTTGTTTCTTTAAATTTAGTAAAAGCCAATAAATATTCTGAGTTTAAAGAGAAAAGAAAGAATAGGGATCACCTTGATGCAACCCTAATTAGTGAACATAGCTGATTTCATTTGGGTTAAAAAGTACTGATGGACTAATTCTTGACTTAAAAGTAGAAATCTGGAGGAAAGGTTTCTTTTGGGAAATAAAATCTTTGATCTAGGTAAATAGGACTCCAGGTAAAATGTAATCTATTGAATGGACAAATTGCAAACCATTAAAATACTACACTGATTTAGTAAATGAAGTTAAGCATACAGCCCCCAGCATAGGTAGACTAATGCTGCTTTCCATATAGATGTCTATATGGAGTTAAAGAACTAGAGATGTGGAGTATATTCTGGACTGTGGAATGGTCCTGTTTGATCACCAAAATTCTTATGACAAAACAATAATATCAGAAGAGGGGATGTGGAGACAAAAGCAGAGGTCTCAATGGCGCCATCACTGCCCAGGATCAAGGGATATGGGCTGCATAAAAGGCCAAAAAAAAAAAAAAAAAAAGATTTCACCCTTTTTTCTTTTCTTTTTTGACAAGTTTGGCTAGTGGCTTATGAATTTTATTTATTCTTTCAAATAACCAACTCTTCAGTTTATTAATTCTTTTTATTATTTTCTTAATCTCAACTGTGTTAATTTCTGCTCTGATCTTTATAATTTCCTCCCTTCTTTGGGCTTTGGGCTTGACTTGCTCTTCTTTTTCTAGATGTCTAAAGTATAGCATCAAGTAGTTCATTTGTGTTCCTTCCATTTTCCTGATGTGTAAATTCACCACGATAAATTTCCCTATGAGAACTTCTTTTGCTGCATCCTGTAGGTTCTGGTAAGTCATATCTGCATTTTTGTTTGCTTATCGATACTGTTTAATTTCTTCTTAATTTCCTCTGTGACTCATTGATTATTCAGGAAGATGTTACATAATTTCCATGTGTTTCTGGAGGTTTTGAAATTTCTCTTGTTATTAATTTCCAGTTTCATGGCACTATGATTAGACAGTATGCAGGGAATAATTTTGATTATTTTCCATTTGCTTAAGCATGTACCATGGGCCAGTATATGGTCTATTTTAGAGAATGTCCCATGTGCAGCTGAGAAGAGTGTGTATTCTGATGTTGTTGGGTGGAATACTCTGAACAGATCTACTAAGTCCATTCATTCACAAGTTTCATTCAGTTCTGTTACTTCTTTGCTGATTTTTTTTTTTTTTGTCTAGTTGATCTGTCTCTTTGTGTCAATGGAGTGTTAAGGTCTATTGTTATAAGTGTGTTATTGCTTCTTTGATTTATCATATCTATTAATGTTTGTCTAATTTAGCTGGGTGCTCCCATTTTTGGTGCATATATATTTCAGATTGCACTTTCTTCTACTTCAAGTTTTCTGCTAATCAGTATGTAGTGACTTTCTTTATCTCTTTTGATCATTCTTGGTTTGAAGTTCACAATGCTGGAAATCTTTTCGGGATTCTTGTCACATGAAGTATTGTTTTCCACCCTTTGACTTTCAATCTATAAGTTTCCTTTGGTGTTAGATGGATTTTTGTGTATGCAGTTTATGTTTGGATGTTGGCTCTTGATCCATTCTGCCAATATTTCTTTCAATTGATGAATTGAGGCCATTTACATTAATGGTTATAACTGATATATGTCGGCTTGTTTTTGTCATGTTATCTTTCTGCTGTTGATGCTTTACCTTTCCTCTCTGTTTAATTGTTTGCCCTGCTTGGTGTTTTTTTTCTTTTCTGTTGTTCTTAAAATTGTAGTCATTTTTATGTCTATTTAGAATATCTTTCAGTATTCTTTATAGGGTTGGTTTGATGATCATGAAGTTCTTCAATTTTTCTTCATCATGGAAGTATCTTATTTTTCTGTCAATTTTGAAGGATAGTTTTTCAGGGTACATCAATCTGGATGGGAAATAATTTTCTTTTATGATTTGAAACACTTCACTCCATGATCATCTTGTCTTCACTGTTTGTGTTTAGAAGTTTGTTGTGATTCTAATGGACTTTCCTTTATAGGTTATCTGTTCATGTTCTCTAACAGCTTTTAATATTCTGTTCTTATGTGAATTTCAAGTATACTGATTATTATGTGTCTGGGTATGGATTTATTTTGTTTATGGCTAATTGGACTTCTATAAGCTTCACTTAGCTGCATTGCAATTTCTTTTCCCATGCTTTTAAAGTTTTCTGCTATTACTTCTGCAAATCCTCTTTTTATATCATATGTATTGTCATCTTTTTTATTTACACCTATCAGTCTTTTTTTTTTTTTTTGCATCATCTTGCAACTGTTGAATTGTTATTTCCTAGTTTCTTGTTATTGTTAAGAGAGCTTTCCTTTCCTGGTCACTAGCTGCAATCTTGTCTTCAAGGTCTGAAAGTTTAACTCCACATTAGTTCAAGTGGTTTTACCAACTTTTAATGGAATTTTTGACTTCCTGGATATCTCTTTGAATCTTTTTCATGTATCACAATTGTCTCCTGTATTGTTCATTCAAGGTATCCATCATTTGCCAATACTCCTCTAGTTTTTAAACTATGTCTTCTTTAGATGTATTTAGCATCTCTTTCATTATGTTTACCATTTCCTTTTTACCTCAGAGATTATTTCTAATCTGATTTCCTTTACAGGTTCATGGAGTTGTTTCTTTATTTCAGTTGTTATGATTTCAGAAATTTCAGGCTTGTGACTTACAATTTGTTCCATGCCCATGTCTCCTGGACTTATTTGGGATGGGTTGGAGTTTTGAGATTGCATTTCGCTCTTTCACTTCGTCATTTTCCTGTATTCCTTAGGCAGCCAAATGCAAAGTCCCATCTACTTCCTGAGCTGGCAGTGGCTTTCCATAGTTGAGGAGACCTCCCCAACTGGATAGGATTCATTAGGCTAGCCTTACCAGGTCCCAAGCAATGCATGGAGGCTCCCTGGCTGGGTGGAGTACACTTGGTGGGCCTTCAGAAGGCCCCAAATAGCACACCTTGACTCCCCAGCTGCTTGGGGTTGCTGGTGTTTGTCTCTTTTGCTTTTTGGTTTTCTTGTCTGTGTTTTTACCTGCCTCTTTAAAACACAATCTTTTAAAAATTTTAACAAGGCAAAGAAAGTGATTCTGATTGAGGATCTCCTGGGACTAGGACCCAATTAACACTAATTTTAGCTTGGTGAGATTCCCATTAAACTAAAGACTTCTGGAAAAATAAGATAATGGTTTGTATGGTTCTCAGCTAATAAATTGGTGATAATACTTACAGCAACTTAAGAAAACCAGTAAAGTCTTAAAGAAACAAAAATTGCAGTTTGAGAGTTCTGCTAGAAAAAAAAATAATTTGAAGGGGAATAAAAGACATATGTCACAACAGTGCATAGTGGAGCTTGGAAATGAACCTTTTTCTTTCCCTCGAGGTCAGCTAAGTATAGGAAGGATGAAATAGTACAAAAATTGTCCCTTACCAACATGAATAAAAAGAAACTCCTTCAAATTTTAGCCATTCTTACCTAGTGAACTTTTCCTTTCTCTTTTCATCCAAACTTCCAAAAAGTTTTCTCTATACTTCTTTGTTTCTCTGCACCTCTTTGTTTTGTATATGTTCTTCATTTGTCAGTCTTGTCATTATGCCTTTACGTCTAGATTGCCATTTTCATTACAATTACCAGGAATCTCCATATTTCATATAAAATTTCTCATAAAAATTTTATTGTAACCTTCCCCAAATTGAAAGCAGATGAAAAAATATATTTCAAATATATTCTATGAGAAATACATAAATAATTGTTGTTGATATTATGGGGTGTGTTGCTATGAACATTGCTATGCATATAATACAATGTCATTAGCTCTTTTGGGAAGAAACCTAGAAGAGGAACTGCTGGGTTAAATGAAATTTCTATTACTAATTTTTTGCAATATCTCCATACTCTTTTCCAAAATGGTTGTACTAGTTAGCATTCTCACCAACAATATGTAAGGGTTCCTTTTATCCCACAGCTATGCCAGAATTTTAGTATTGCTTGATGACTGTCATTCTTACTGGTGTAAGATGAAATCTTAGTTTTATTGAACTTACATTTCTCTAGTGGTCAGAGACTTTGAATATTTTACATGATCACTGACCATCTTAACATCTTTTGAGATATGCCTCTTCATTCACTTGCCTGTTTTTGACTGTCATTTATTTTGAGTGACCTAATTTTTTTGTCCTTTTTGCATTCTAGATATTAGCTGTGGTTGAGGAATCTGTTAGTTGCCTCTTCACCCTCATGATTGTTTGCTTCGCTATGCAATTTAATTTAATATAATCCCATTTGATGATTATATTAATATAATCCATTTTTTTATTCTCACAGTTATTTCTTGTATAAGACTTCTTGCCTGCACCTATGATTTTAAGAGTATTTCCCATTTTATTTCTCAGAAGGTTAAATACATTTCTAATTTAGATATCTGAGCCATTTTGGTTTTAGTTTACCATATGATAAGGGATACTGGTCAAGCAATATGTACATCAAGAGATGAATGGATGAAGAAAATGTAGAATACTACCAGGATGTGAAGACAGATAAAGTTGAGACATTTTAGGAAAATATATTCATTGGAAAACATACTGTTAAATGAGATAAATCAGGTGCATAAATAAATCAGATGCACAAATAAAGAACAAAAGGAATCAGAGAAATAAATCTTTTTGTAAATAGGAAGTGGTCTAACAGACTAATGGTTGGGTGAGTGTTGCAGGTGAAAGTGACATAAAAAGATTTAAAGTGCATCATATATATGTTAAAAATACACAAAATGGTTGTAACCATTGCAATCACAAACAAGAGCTAAAATAATAATAATAGTAATAATAATAATAATAATACTGAAAGTGGGAAAGGAGAATCTCCAGGTCGAGGGAGGAAGTGTGGCAAGGAAAAAAAAAGGGAATAAAAAGAATTAACATATGTTAAGCACATGTACTTACTCCACAAGACTTAATTTTATGAACTGCAAAAATGTGCTGTCGCTGCCATTTCAGTCATATGATTTTCATGTGAGCCATTCGATGTATTCATTATTATATGGGTTTTGACTTCAAAATGTATTGTTCTATACCATCTTCTAGTTTTATGAATATTGTTATTTATTGTGATTCTATATATTCTTATATGAACCTCACACTCTAGAGACTTTTCTACGCCCAATATGACAGTCAAAATAAATTAAAATGTAGGAAGACAACTAAAAATAAGAATATGAAATACAATTCTGCATTGACCAGTGCAGTTATTTACATTAGGGTACCAATGGCCTAGCAAAAACTAAGCCAGTACAGAAATATCCAGTTTCTATCCATAGTTTCTATTCAGTATATTAAACCATGAATAATCCAGGTAGCTTTAAGGATGATAAAAAGCAATTATTTTACATTATCATGTGTTTATTTAAACCTTTAAGTATTAACCATTATAGAATTCTCAAAGTGAAAAAATACATATTATTACATTGTGAAGTCAATATTTTATTTGACTATTAACTTAATATTCATGTTAATATACCTAAATTACCAGCAGTGTATCAACCAAATTTCACCTAGTTATGGTGATGTAATGATTATAATGGTTCAAATGGATAGAATATTGTCTCCTGTTAACATTTACTGCTATATGAATTGTGATATTGTAAGTGGCTCTACTGCAAATTATTGGATTTTTTGTTAACTTATCTATGCACTTTCATGTTATCAATAATTCAAAAATATTTTTGTTTAGACTTAAAATAATGTTGTAATAGGACTTTATTATGATGAAAAAAATTAATTAAAAATTTTCTTCAAACAGTAGCCGTAGAAATGTAAAGTTTTAATGGATATGATACTCCCAAAAATCTGTTAAATAAAGAAAAACTGGATTTTAAAAAAGTCATTGTGTTTGGTCTCACTACAGTTCATTTTCATAGTGAGTACACAAAACAATTGTTACAGCATATATTTTTTTCCTGTTCCAAGACATTTTGAAGACTGTTAATAATATTGCTATAAAACACATTATAAACACATTTGATTCCTTAGAATTCATTGTCATTTGTGTTTTTTGTCTTGGATTATTCCATTAGATCTGTCTTCAGTTATAATATTGCTCTTTGAGTAAATCAAAAAGATTAGGAAATTCATTAGTTTCAATTGTTTATATTCATAGACAGAGTTTATTCTGAACAGCATCATGTAATTCATTTAAATCAGTATGAAATAAACTTGATTAAAGACTACAGAGACAAGTAAAAACAGAAGGGGGACAATTTATGCTATTTTGCTGCAATTCCATCTGTGACTTGTTTTTACTCTTGTTTTATAAGTGTCATATGTGCACCAGAAGAAAATTATATGGAAAACAAACAAGTAATTACTAGGTAGAAAAAGTATTCAAAAAATATAATCAGGTATGGTTGTTCTTTCATGCTCATTCTACTTGAGGAGATCATGATACTGTCTATTTTATATTATCTCATGTGCTTCTTTGAGTTCTGTAGATTGCTTGCAACAACTGAACTTTTTAGGAATCCTTCAACAAGCCTCTTCTGGTTTGAGGACTTACACCCATTAGGTTGCTTTGATAGCAAATGCAAATTACAGACACTAAAGAAAAAGAAAATTAGCTTAAGTAAATAGATAAATAATAAAACTTTCATTAACACAGATGAAGAGAGGGGGAGCATGTAATGACTTCCACACTGCCTTTTGAATTCTATGTACCTTGTGAAACATATTCCTGATAACAGGATTACAGAAAAGATGCAAAAGCTATAAAAAGAACTTTTGCCCTGTGTAAATCTATGAGAAAAACAGATTCTAATAAATCAAATACAGTAATTGTTATGATGATAGCATTTCTGAAATATTTATGCATCTGTGGAATGTTTAGCCATACAAATGCAGTGTGATCATCAGTCATTTAATGAATTACAATCACTAATATTTTCTTATAAATATTTGTAAGAGACAAATAAACTTTTGATCCAAGCATAAAATACATTAAAGGTACATTCCCCCAGAAAAATACACCATAGATACAAAACAAAAGTTATGCAATTGTTAATTTATATGACATAATACACATAAGTATGCTTAACACCGTTGAATGGTAACATTACTTAACTCAGGGCTTATAATAGTAAGCCTGACAAATTACATACTTCGGTAGTGAAAGACCAAATTATTGTGTTTATCTTACATCAGACTTGTATTGCTAATGTTTTAGAATATATTTCAGAATGTTTAGATAATGAGGAAAATTTAAAATATAATTATTCTTTGTATCAAAGTTCCAGTTGTGGGATTAACAAAATCACATATGAAAATAATTAATGATGAAAAGTAGATTTTAGTACATATCCTACCCAAATATCTATGCCAAAGGCCATGACAGAAGAGTTTAACAATGTTTTTAATTATCATCCTTTGCTATAGAACCAGAGTTAATCAATTTTTATTGGTCCATTTTAAGACTAAAATGTCTTAATGCTCAACAACATAAATAAAATGTCTTAATGGATGGAAAGTTGTTCTTTTTTTTAAATATTGAAGATAACCAATGAAAGAATATATGTATAATCCCCAGAGAAATATTATCTTAACATTTTATTGTTATGTGAAAAGTTATCAAATGTGTCTTAGAAAATATATATTTGTTATTCTACATTTGCTCAGAGCCAGGAGTCAGGGAATGGGTTAATGGGGTCTTTTGCTCAGGTCCTCCTCTAAACAAAACCAAGGTGTTAGCTGGTAGTGTGATGTTTGCTTTCTAAATCTCAGAGTCCTCTTTTTATCACACTAGTTATTGGCAGATTTTAGTTCCTTGCTGCCAGCAGTGGATCAGACCCCCAGATGCCTGCAATGGAAATGGTGGAGAATAAAGAAAGACAAATGATAAATTTCAAAGTACAAGGGTACTGGGAAGAACTCACCTCTAGTAGAAAGGCACACCAACCTCTGAGATATCCACTTATACTAGAAAGTGAAAAACACAGAAGAAGATAGAATGCACTTTTTCTGAAATAGCAAATATGGCAGACAGAGAAAAGTTAATGGAGAATGAGTTCTTCCTTACACCTGGAAGCCAGTATCATGTACATTATCCTCAGCAGAGGTTATCTTGTCTTAGGACTGTTGTGGTTAAGAGCTTTCTCTGCACAGCCAGGAAGCATGACAGCCTTCCACATATCTCTCTATTCCTAAACCAAGGCCACCCCAGCGTGGAGACTATGGGACCACAGTCACATAACCTGTTCCCAGCATAGTAATATATTGTTTCATATCCCCTGGCCCCCAACACCTTGCAGCTATGTTATAATCTAGGGGACATTTGTCATTTTATTAACATGAACTTTTACACAAATGGCAATTTGCTTATTGAAGTTGAAGAAAAGTATCTCTGTCTCTTCAATTTTTGCTGACGGCATCTGTCTCTGAGCCCTAGTTGCTCTTTAGAACTCCTCACCTGATTAGGTTTAGGAGTAATCACAATAATCTTCCACCGAAGGATTTTCTGCTAACTAATTAGCTAACTTAATTATTTACAACATCCCTTCACTTTGATCAAGTAACTCCTGCATGACTCTCCTCCACAGCACAGGTCCAGTTTTTATAAAGGGAAGACATGTACATCTAGTTCTTTTTCACTTTACTATTCATTTTACCAGAGTGGTCTTTATAGTAAATATCTCTATCAACATTTTGATCATAGTTACATATTTCTGAAAGCACAAAAGTTTCTGTATAGCACTCCTCTTTTCTTTCTCTTTCCTTTCTGATCTTTTGCCACAATCACCTTTAAAAATGTTTCAAAGAAATCCCTGCTTTTTCTAGATTTTTAGGTTTTAGTGTTGTTTTTTCAGGTGTACTCTAGTTTACTGTACCATTTCTTTTTTTTTATTTTAAGTTACTTTAACATGATAGCACAGATTCAATGGTTTAAAGAGAAGATATTTTTCATACTATGGATGCTGGAATGCAGATATCACAATATTGAAATATTTGGCTCTCCACGTGGGCTTGCTTCCTGTCATGCAGGTGGTTGTCTTTTCTCTATATCTTCACATGGCTGATCAAGGAGGAACTACTCTCTCTCTCTCTCTTTTTCTCTCTCTCTGTCTCCGTCTCTGTCTTTCTTTCCCTTTCTCTTTTGTCTCTCTCAATATTAGGCTTCATGCTGCTGTAACACAATCCTCAGCACCAACAATTTAAATGAGTGGTTTAATTTAGCTCACAGTTCAAAGGTTTTAGTCCATGATCAACAGGTTCCAGAATATCATGGCAGAAGCGCATGATGGAACAAAGGTGCTTATTTCATAGCATCCACGAAACAGAGAAACAGAATGGTACCAGAGAAGAATGAATGAGAAACAATATACAGATCCCAAAGTCATAGCTGTATGACCCACACAGACAAAAACAGAGTATGATTTTATATGCCATATGCAGTTTTTAATCAGATGAAGTTTTTATATCAGGATTCACCCCTTGTCATCTTCAGATCCAAACATACTTCCTTAAGCAATACTTAATCTCCAGATAAAAAATAACAGTTCTTAATTCTGTTTGAAGAAAAAAAGAACTATTCTGAGTACAACCAAGAGCAGTAATAATCCCTTCTCCAATGTCTTAACATTTCTAGCATTTAAAAATTCCAAGTTGAAGTCTTAGATGAGACTCACGACAAACTCTTATTTGTTAACCTGTTTAAAAAACAGAACAAACAAAACAAAACAAAAAATAATTACATAATCCTAGGGTACAATGAGAAAGCATAAACCATTTCCATTCCAAAAAGTAGAAAAAAGAGGATGGAAAAGAATCAGACTAAAGCAAGACTGAAACCCAGCAAATTCAACATAAAATTCTGTAGCTCCATATCTGATATACGTGACACCAGCAGTGAGATACAAATTCCAGATGGCTTGTGCAGTGTCACTCCTATGGTTTTGCTGGTTGCAGCTCACAAATTCTCCTTCTTGTCCTGACTTTGATATTGAATTCTAGTTTTCTTTGGCAGACATCCCATATTTATACCATCTCTGACATTTCAGTGTCTACCCTGCACATGTGGGTTCATTTAACATATTTATGCAGTATTGTCTCCTATGTTTCTGATCTGAATTTCCAGCCCTTCTTTTGAAATTTGAGTGGAAGACTTCCTGACCCCACAAGTGTTTTACTCTTCATCACATTGACAACTAGCGTAAGGTAGACAAAACCAAGGTCTTCTGTTAGCGGAAGGGATAGAAAGGCACCCCCGGCTGCAGCAGCCTCTGAAACTCTGAATAGCTTTGCACAGAAAACCAATCCTGGAGAACCAATTCCCTAAGGAGTCCATTCTAGTAGAGGTCCCCCAAATCTCGGATCTCAAATGAAAAATTGACACTTTTGCACTTGTGAGGGAGCAAAGCATGGTGTCTTAATGATTGCCGAGATCCTCTCAAGACATCTTCTTGTTCCTGTAAAAACTACTTGGTTCCTTTTTAATCTTACTATACTCTAGCAGCTACACCTCTTTTGGCTCTAATTAAATGCATGGTCCCCTTATGGTCAACATATAAGTATTTCAAATAATTTACTTCTCATTTTTGTCCTGATTCTCACTGTCAATCTGCTAAAAGCAGTCATCAGTACCTTTGCTATAGCCTGCAAGTCAGACTGCTTTGAAATTTCTTCTACCAGATTAATTAGTTCAATTTCCTTAGTCTCCTGCAATGTCTCAGAACATGTGCAAATGAAGAGAAATTTTCTGTCAGAGTGTAGCCCACATGGCCTCCAGTTCAACAGTCAATGGAATCCTTGTTCCCAGTTGTAACCTCCTGAGTTCGAACTTTACTGGTTACATTCTTATCAGCACTTTTGTCTTCTGGGCTGTCACTGAAATCATGCTCTGTTTACAGTATTCCAGTTTTACTCTATCCTCCATCTCCAGAGCTTTCCAAATTCCTCCTAGAAAGCAGTTCCAAAGGCTTCTAAACCACATGGTCAATACAGTTATAATAATGAACCCAATTATCTAGTACCGATTTTCTGTATTACACTTCCCATTATTAAAACAAAATACACAACACTCAAATCTTAAGGGAGGTGAGAAAGATTAAATTTAGCTCATGATTCAGAGGTTTAGATTTGTGGTTGGCAGGCTTCAAGGCAGGGACTTCATGGCAAAAAAAAGAAAAAAATATATATATATATTTATATTTATATATTTCAGAGCACAGACTCTTCATTTATGGTGGCCATAATGCAGAGGAGGGAGCAATGCTGCAGAGAAATGGGTAGGAAACTATATACAGACAAGGTTCATAATCAATAACCTACCGATACACAGGATGATGGTTTCCTAAGATGCTAAAAGTCTCTTCATCCAGTGAAATTGACATGTCAGGATTCGCAGCTGTGTCCTCTCACTGCCCGTGATGCTTTGAAATGAGCCCTGGGCCTTGCACATATTAGACACCTACTGCACCATCAAACTACACATGCAAACCCTAATGTCTGTTCTTTAAAGGCAATAACCCCCTTGGAAAGATTTATCCATATGAACTTATCTAAACATAGGCAACTTCTAACAGCACCACTTTTAAATATCAACCTCCTGAGGAGTAAGGTTTCACTTTACAAATTTTGGAAGGAAATAATTCAATCCACAACACAAAGAAGGGAAGAATACACCTAAAAGTGAGAAAAAGGAGGAAGCTCTTACCCCTATTCTGTGTATTCCCCAGTAGCTTCTCCATGTTCACTCTTTAACATGATGAATCTTAATCTGTTGCTAAGAGTCTGACCTCCTCAGGTTCATTCTTAAACTTTTTTTTTTTTTTATCTGAGTTGGTCAGTGGTAGGCAAAGCAGACCTGAAAATGGAAAGACAGAGAGATCATCACGCAGTAATTCGTAGTATTTGTTATGGTTTGGATTTAGATCATTTCCAAAGGCCTTATGTGCTCATAGGTGGGGTTTTGGAAAGGGAATGAGTTATGAAGGTGATAAAGCTGTGTTAAGAGGTGGGATGTGGTCAGAAGAGGCAAGTCACTGAGGATGTGAGCTGGAAGCATTTGTCTCCCTCTCTAGCCCCAGCCTTTTCTCTATTTCCTGGTCACCATGACATGTACTGTTTTCTTCCATCATTCTGTTTCCTTTAAAGCCACCCAGGGATGGTAACAATGAGTAAAAATAAACCTCCCCTTGTTCATGTTGTAGTTGTTGAGTATTGTGACTCAGTTAAAGGGAAGTCACCAAAGCAGTACTGTTCCATTTTCACATTTCATAATTTTTCCATGTGCCTCTCATATTTAGTGTTTAGAAAATCATCAGAGATAATAGTACTTAAATTATAGCTTTGTGTATGTGTGTGTATCATTTCACCTCTAGGAAACTTTGTGCATTTAGCAATTAAAGCTAAGAATAATTATTGGGTGTCCTTTGTGTATTCCCAATATTAAGTATATTATACACTCACTAGTACCCAAAAATAAATTATGATTATCTCAATTTATATTTAACTGAACTAAGGTTTGTTGATATTTATGTCTTGAAGGATGTCAAGTGTACGCAGTTAAGTAGAAGCAGGAATAGAATTTGATATGGGCCAATCTGCCTCTGGAGTTAGGCCCTATACCCCAGTGCTGACCCGTTTACCATCCATGTCTGTTCTCTACTTGACCTTGTGATAAATACATATTCATTTGCAAGTCTCTGTCAAACAGAGGTAAACATTTCCATTTCAAATAGTATGTAATTAGCTATAGAATCATTTGCATTTTAAATACCTAAATCATATTTCACTCAAATTCTGTTTCATAAATCTCACAGCTCCTGCATTGTTTAAATATGGCATTTCTATGTGAACAATGGCATTTTGAAATAATTTTCACCCTTAATTTAAGTTTCTGTTAAGCAAGAAGTTTAAGGATATATCTTCCTGACCTTCTAGTATCTCCATATTTCTTCTGCATTATCTCTTTCTGCAATATGGTTATTTTATTTATTTATCTATGTTAGTTTATATCCCAGCTTTTTTTTTTACCATGTCTCAACAGGAAAATGAAAAAGGTAAAAATTATGTTTATGTTATTTCTAATAATCTTCCAATTTGATATTTGGTATTAAATATTTTTTATTACAAACAAATTATTTAAAAATAACTAACAACAAATATGGATGAGTTGAGTGGTATAAAAGATGGATGTCCAGGAAAATGGTAGAGTGATGAGCAGCAGAGAAAGAACCTCTCCAAGTTTTCATGACCAGATGCTGGAATATAGCAATAGGAGGAAGAGAAGGAGGAGAGAGATGGGTCCTATGGACACAAGAAGAATCTGAACTGAGACTTGAAGCCCTTGGAGAGAGAGATTTCAGGAATTCAGCAAAAATAAGAAAACCTGGGGTGGTGGACCTGCCAGCTGGGGAGAAATAGTAAGGAAGTAATGCAGCCGCCACTCCCTGTGTGCCTACAGAGGTCCTGCTGGCCGCCAGGGAGAAGTGGCAAGGAAACCATGTAGTCTCCCTGTGTGCTGGTGGCGGCCTGCTGGCCAGTGAGAAACAGCAAGGAAGCCCCCTCCCCCTCCCACTCTCATCCCCCATCCATAAGCAACTTGGCACAAACTAGTCTGAGATGATAATAACTGAAGTAACTGAAGTAAGGAAGCAACCTGATATTCATGTTCTTTGATTGACTTTGCAGGCCTGGGGCCAGTGGTCTGGGTAACTATTCACAGGATAACAATATGCAAGATGGTAATGATTGTGGATTTCCTATTGCCCTAGTAATGTTTTGTTTTGTTTCATTTCACTATTCTGCTTTACTCCCTTTAAAATAAAAAAAAAGAAATCAATAAGAGAGAAAAATCTCATTTTACCAAGTGTGGGAAAAGGAAACAGATTTGTTTACATAAAGAAATATAATTGGCATTATGTTACTCTACAAATATCTTCTACATCTTAGTTCTTGTAAGTGTCTCTTTGAGATCCAGAGGTGGATTATTGGAGACCACTATGAAGCGGCTCTGAGCAGGATTTAAAATTAACTAATTAGCTTTCTGTTTATCTGTGAGCCTGTCCAAGGCCTAGGCCCCTTACGTGACAATGGGAGCTGATTCATAGTAAGGGAACCTCTGTGAATCACTGGTCCTGGCTGAGGTCTGTAGTGGCCAATGAGGCCAGAGATACTCCAAAGTGCAAGATAAGGCCACCACTGAGGACGCCTGGCTCAGACCCAATTAAATAGATAGAGACTGCATTTGCAGACATTGCACACCTGCAAGCATCTCACTCCCACCATAAATGTCACCATAGAGATAAGACAGTTCTCCTAAAATAGGCACAATTTACTACTTAGAGAAGTCCTTGAAGTGACTCCCAAGGTCCTGCACATTCCTTGGTTTCCTCAGAATCCTCTTTGTTTATTATGAAAATAAATACAGGCAGCCGAGAGAGGCTCTTTGCCTTAGCCCTTGTGATAGCCTCAGAGTCAAGAACTCTGCAAGGGGCTTTGATCCTCCTGGAGCCCTAAAATCATACTACTTGTCTCATTTATTGAAACTTTTGCTGTCCACTCATTTGGAAGTTTGGGGATCTAGGCCAGGTCCCCGATAATAGATATTCATCTTTCTTTTTCTTTGTGAAATATTTTCTAGAAAGATCTCTCTTTTGTCTTTGTTTTCTTACCTTTGTGAGCCAAATTTTGAGCTCTTATATTGTAGTAACATTTTCTTTCTTATTTTACTATCCATAGTTTTCCATCTTCTGTGTCTTGAAGGCTATATTGATTTAGGTGCTAATTTAATATTATGGAGACAATCTGGGAATCTATTTTATATATGCTTCTTGTTTTTTGCTTTAATTTTCAATGAATAAAGAAGCAAGAGTAGATGAATCTGAATAAGACATAAAAATTACACCTGTTTAGCAAATAAATATACCTGACTGATTTTAACCTGAAAAATGATTATGGGAGACAATAAAAGAAAGTTTCCTGCATGACAAGGATTTTTTTAGAGAGTGAAAAACACTATTAAAATAATAACATAAGTAGTCTTCTTAATTTAAATCTGTACATCATTATAGTTTGTCTCCATTAGCAAAATATCAATGACATCCATAGAACTTGTTTTCACAATGGAAACTTAAATATGGAAATGTATGCAAAAAGTTATTGTAGAAAGAATCTAGTTGATGTATAACAGAAGGCAGCATCTTATAAAGTTCACATACACCAAGTTGGACAATAGAATCATCAGTGTTCAGTACTTGGAAACATGGTATGTCTAGGAGGCAGAGAAGTACTAAGAAAGTCAGTGATAGGAGAAAAGTTTGGGATGTCTGTCCTAAATTTAAGCACATGGACTAGAAGATGAAAGAATGGAAAAATTAAGGAAACTTAATCAGGTCACATGTGAGACTGGATAAATGACCATTTCTCATTCTTTGATGTGTATTGAAATCTTTACTCATATCACATCATGATACCCTATGGACCTCTACATTCTACTTACAAATCCAAGCAATAAATAAGCAGCAATTTCTTCTTTTCTTGTGGACAACCGTCCTTTCCAAATTTCCTGTTTTGTGTTTCCTCGTCCTTCTTATGTGGGCAATGTAAGGTTAAATGTAAGCAACTTATACTTTCCTTCATAAAAATCTCCATTACAAAAAATATTCTTAAGTCTAGGTCTAGTGAATACTTCTGACCACTATCTATACATCTATACTTGCTGCTAGAAATTACAGTATGTTTTCCTAGGATCTGGTCCTTTTTGGCTAACATTTGTAGCATTTCTGGCACAATAAATTCTTCTGCTTTAGAAAACCACAGTCTAGAGCATATTGGTGTAATATGCTTGGTGCAAAATTCATCAGGATTCATATTTGTTATTTTTAATATAATATTCCAAGAATGATAAAGGGGATTTTTTCCAAGTCATTCCAAAAATGTAAACTCATTACAAGGAAAATTTATTCACTCTAATATTGATCAGTAGGATAAGGACAAAGTGAGTTTTATCATTAATGGATATTTTAGTCAACTGGTGAAAGTGAGATACTTTGTTAACACAGTAACAATGTGACACTGTTGATAGTAAATAGCATGAATGCTTAAGGGCTGGGATGTTCTGTATTTTTATATAAAACCACCTTTTATCTCTGAAGTTCATACTTTCAAATTTCCTTTGACTGGTCATCAAAAAATTATTTTACTTAATGCAAAGTAAGTTATAAGTGAGTGTATGTCAGATTACACTGTAGCATTTTACTACGGCTGTCAACATATGTATGCATCACTCCCACCTAATTTACAAACCATCTATTGCCCAGATGGCTAGACACATGCAATTTTCTTGAATTATTAGTTGAATATTACATGTCATAGTTTTTTGACCTTTCTAATGATTAAGCATGATCATCTTTAAACTCTCCAATTAAAGTAGTCTGAGTATACAGCAATGCATAAGCTTAAAATAATAAATTTATTATAATAATTTATATGAAGGGAAGTGATAAATGAAATCTATATTTCATCCACATCATATTGGCAAAAACTGATATGGACTATATAAAATATACTAGCCAAAAGTAAATAACCTATTCATGATGACTTGATGATTTTATTTGGATGGAACATGGATACACTCAAAAACACCTTCATCTAATTTTAGATTTCTCGTTATATTGTATCCAGTTATTTTTCATAGTTTAATAATGTCTTGATTTCTGTTTGAGTTTTCATACAGTCACTCCTTATATTTCATATTGCAGCTATTTAAATCAGTGAAGGTCTACAAAAATCCCTCAGTGTTTGTTTTTAGGTGCTCTCACTTGTGTGTGAGGCAGGAATTCGATCATATGTGTTGAGCATTGTTGGATTTATTTACTTAGTTTATTTTTTTTTATTTTTTTCGGTGACAGGAATTGAACTCAGGACCTTGTGTGCATTGTTGGATATAATTTCACAGAAATTTTGTACACCTTATGATATCCTTCAGGGTATTTATTTACCTATCCTCAATGTCTTTTAATTTCATATATACTTAAATAATAAAATAGAATAAGGTAATTATGTAAATGTTTTCATCATTTCAGGGGATAAGATCAAAATATTACTCATATGAGTCTTTTCATTTTATTTTTATCAAAGTAAAAGTATTAAAACCATGAAGTATCTAAAATAATAATCTGAATAAGAGTAAATTTTCATTTAGCCTAATTCCCTATTGTTACATATTTATTCATTTAAATAACAATCATTCTGCATCAAAAGAAACTATTAATACCAACTACATTAACGTTATTAGTTGTAGATGTTGGGATATTTGCATTTTGTTTGTGACACATACACATTACTTGAGTCCCTTTCTTAAACCTGATTAAAAAATTGACAGTAAAAGCTTTTAAATAAAGCTCATATTATACTGGACTGATGATTAATTACATTAAAAGATATATTCTTAAGAAAAAGGGATAAATTTAGTGGAAGCATACTGTGGTAGAGAAGTAACAATAGGTCATAAACAAATTTCATCTCTGTATTCAGAAACACTGGATGACCAGAAGCTACTAACTGGGCCCAGGTGTCTGTTTCCTCAGGAGAGCATTTCATAATAGGTTTTAAATGAGGAAATAGGAATCATCAGTTTTAGATACTTTTGAAATCTCACAAATGTGAAAGCCTTCGTACATCATAACTGAAATAATGGGAAGTGATTAATAAACGTCCTTGACTTAAATGAGTTGCCAGCTGTATCTGATCCTCAAGTGAGCAGGGGAAAAATGTAAAAGAAGCTCATAAAATGTGCCATAACGATTTGTGACAGTTTGTATTAGACCACAAAGATGATTCCAATTCCCAAATAATTTAATTTTAGAAACCTATGTTGCTTATTTTAGAATATAAGCTTTATATAAGTTCTTTGTTTAGCATTTGAAAGATCATACTTTCTTTTGTCTCAAAAGATAATTAAATCTAACACAATTAATGGCCAACTATAACAAATTCCTTATTAAACTAACAAAGAACAGAAATAATAAATAGGTGCTTCATTTAAAATAAGTAGATTAAAATCAATTAATGTTTTTAACTGTGAACTTCCAAATAACATTATATTACATTGTAATATTAACTCAGTTAAATTAACTATGTCACAATACACATCACTGAATGATCACCAGGAAAGTTTTATTTTAAGGAATCACATTAAAGTAACAAACTCCTCATTTTCTATAGGAATCCCAGTCCCTGACAATAACCACTTTTTTGTTACGTTTTATGAAAGTCACAGTTGAAACCTCAGGGGCCTCCAAAGACATGAATTAAATGCTAGATCCCCAGTGCAGAATTGCTCACATACAGGTCCTGGAGAGGTATTTTGATCATGAGAGCACTGAATAATGTACTGATGTGTACATAGCTTAATAGGACATTAGGGGTCAGAGCCTAGTTGAGGAAGTAGGTCCTTGTTGCTGTGACTTTGAAGGAAATGTTTTTCTTTCTGGTTGTTCCTTACACTCTCTGCTTCCTGCTCACTCTGAAGGGAACAGCTCTCCTCCATCATGACTTCCACCATGGTGACTCAAGTCCACCAACTATGACTCGAAATCACCGACACCATGAATCAAAATAAAAATTTTCCTATTTATGCGAAGTATGTTAGCATTTTGTTCCAGCAACAGAATAGGTGACCACCTGAAAGCTTTATTTAATTTAAAAGAAAATGTGCATCTTAGTTGCAATAGAAGCATAATAAAATCACATTTATTAAATACGTAAATTTCTAAATTTCATTAATTCAGCACATTTTAGACTCATACCAAATAAATGATGCATCACTTCTTTATTTAAAATAGTCTCAAAGCATGTATTTTACTTTCTTATTGGTGTGCGTAGCAGAAATTTTTAACTTGGATTCCCATCCCAGTCAACAGTTTCTGATTTTTTGTCTAAGAAGTAATCTGTGCAGTGGGATTTCTTATCTGTCATTTGGTTTATTTAACGAGCTGTGGGTTTGTGATGCTCTGTGGTACTTGGTATTAATCAATGTTTTTTGTTTAGAGAATTTTTTTTCGTATTCATTCTATGGGAACCTCTATTTTTGTTACACAGAATCTTTATACTGAATACAAGGAACTTTATGAGTAGCCAATAGCAAAATATGATGTAATCTTCCTCAAATAAGTTTTAAAACAAAAGGAAATTATAAACTCTTTGATAGTTTCATCTATTTCAAGGATTAAGTATGAATAAATTTAGTGGTTTTTTTTTTTATACTGAGGATTGAATGTAGGGACTTGACACTAAGCTACTTTGGCAACCTATTTTGTTTTATTTAGTTATATTTTCATTTAAGACAAGATCTCATTAAATTGTCTATATAAGATTTTAATTTGGAATCCTCCTTCCTACCTCAGCTATCCAGAGTTCCTGGAATACAGTTATAAATCACCATATCCGGTCTGAAATCTACTTTTTCCAAAATGAATTATTTTTAATTTTACATTCTGACTTAATTCATGGATGTGTATTTTGTATATTCTGCCAGCACACCAAACTCAACATGCTACTTAAGCAAAACTGATTATCAATCCTAAATTATTTACTTCTTCTCACTTTTCTGATTCTTTCATATGAGGGCATAATCTTTTTTCCTTCTTTTTGTTCCATTGTTCTACTTGCATATTACATGATACCTGAAGCTAACGGAGCAACCTTAAATGATGAATGAGGAGATAATCTTGAACAGAAATTATGTATCAGAAACCAAAAACAGAAGGAATGTACATCCTTTTGTTTTTCAGCAGCATATCTCCTGCTTTCTGAGTTTTCCACATACAAATTATGAGTCCTATTTAATCAAATTATTTTGTTCTTCCTACTATTCACACTTAAACATAATAATAATACTTTCTATTTTTCTATTTCTTGTTCAACTCTTTACCTACAAATAATTTGCATGCTTACCTGCCCTGTCTAATATTATTTCTGCACATTGTTACACTTATTATCAAACATTTATTTTTGGACGACCAGTTTACTGTGTAGTAAGTAAAAAGTGTCACATAAATTTTTGGCATGTGGATGTTAGATGTCAGTTGAAGAAAATAGAAAACGCTCATTCCATGTTAATCTTGTGATATTTAGCATATCTTTTATTCATAGGACTATAATATATCTGTATGTATAAATGAATTACACCTTTTTCTACAAAGGATGCTATTTAGTATGTGTCTTGGTTACTTTTTTCTTGTTACTGAGACAAAACACCCGACCATGTGGTTCAAGAACCTTTGGAAATGACTTGTGGGAAGAGTCTGGAAAGATTTGGAGACATTGCCTGAAAGAGTGGCACTGGAACAGCTTAGGCTGTTCTGTAGGGGGAATTCCGGTCAGAATTTGGAAGACCAGAAGGTAGAGAAAAGCCTGCTGGTAAAGACCAGGCTCAGGAGGTTTCTGCTGGGAAGGAGGACTGCACTGGTTGTTGGACACCACACGATGTGTGCTACAGCTTGGCAGAAAGTTGGTCTGCATTTTGCTTGTGCCCAGAGATTTTGCCTGAGACTGAGGTTAAGGACAGCAGATTGATCAATCTGACAAAGGACATTTCAAGGCAGATGAATATTGAGTTAGTGCCTGGCTATTGTTGGGGGCTTTTAGCCAGATTTATGCTGCGAATTAAGAGCAAAGAGCCCCATAGGATGACTTAATACATTGTGAAACTCAGTCTACATACTTAAGTACATCCAAAGGTGGCTTTGCTGAAGTCTTTGTACATATACAAAATTAAAAGATGTGAGAAAAATCGAAGTTAAGTGAGAAAGGGTATGATAAGCTTCTCAGGAGAAACTACTAAGTCATTAGATGGGAGAAGAGATTGACAATACATTACAAGCTTATATATGTAAGGCTGTCAGAAATAAAGCTTATAAATACAGTAAAACAAAATACCCATGTATGATGGCTTTTATTTCTCACTATATCAAGCAAATAGAAAATGTAATTTTCATTTCCTGTGCCATAAGATCATCCAATTGACTCAGGATGAGTCTGTGAGAACCAAGATCTGCTAACTATAATACTGTAACTATCTCAACTAAGTCTACAATTCTAGGAGAATCATAGTTTTCTGCTTGTGCTACACATTTGAGCCATGGAAATATTTTGTGCTCTGTGTCAAGACAGTAACAGCGGTTCCTTCAAAAAAATCTTGCTTGACATTGGGGCAGATTTTAAAAGGGGATATTGACTGGGTGAGGTGGCACAACCCTGTAATTCCAAAAGTCTGGGAGGTTAGAATAGGAGGATCATAAATTTAAGCCCAGTCTGGATGATGTAGCAATTTTGTAAGAATGTGTCTCAAAACAAAACAAATAGAAAACAAAACAAAGCAAAGCAAAACATGACAAAAATGGTTTAGAGTCCAGAGACCCTGGGGTTCAACCACAAATATGCAAAACCAAAAGCAAAGTGAAGCAAAACCTCTATCACACATCTATTCTGCATAACGATTAGAGAAGGTAACATAGCCAGCAGATTAGTCACTACTGTGAAAAAAATATCAGCTGCTCACTGAAAATGGGGGTGGGATGGGGCCATCTTCCTGTAAACTGAAATTCATACATTGATTAGTTTAGAAAAATATGTGAGATTCAGGCTTAAAATGGAGTCACTTGTTTCAAATTCTAACCAAAAATCAAATTGATAAATCCATGATAATATAAAGGAGAAGAGCTCATGTACTTATTACTGATTCTTATATCTGATAGTATAATAGATTTCAATAACTTATGAACTCTCCTCATTTTACCTTTAAAATCTCATGTCTCCTTGTATCTCCAACAATATAATATGCAAGGGTGCACACGTTCTATTGCAGTCCAACTGCAATGTTTATCTCAATTAGCTTTATTATTTTTGGAGTATATATTCCTGCTTAGAAAGAAGGAAAAAGGAAAAAGACAAAAACTTGTGCATGCGTGTATGTGTGTGTATATATATATATGATAGCTAAAATAACTGTACTGCTAAATGTATTAGCTATTGGAAAAGAGCAGTTAATACTCATATGATTAGATCAATTTTACATGTCTATATCTGTTAATCTAAACAACACTTTTGAAAGTAATGATATGCAATATTGCAACAGTTGTCAAATTCTTATATCTTGCTTTGTAAGCCTATACTGTTATTGTATTAGATTTGTTGTTGTTTGTCTCTTTTGCTTTTTGTTTTTCTTTTCTGTGTCCTTTTTCTATTAAATGAAAAAAGTATGTATTCCTACTTTTACTTAGATTGGCAAGAATAAAGATAATTTTGCTTGTCTTGGTTCTCTCATATATTTTAAATTAGAATGACTTACCCATTTGCATCAAAGTTACAACGTGTGACTTTTGAATCCAAAAGCTAACATATTAATTTTATGAGGTCAAATGTTTAACTATAATTTTTGCTGTAGAATTTCGCAACATTTTATATAGCAGAGTCTTCTCCTGAAAGATGTTATTAGATAAAAATGTAAATATGATGGGAGAAATATTCAGAATGCTTTTTAATGCTTTAATTGATGTTCAGGTTTTTCCTTTGATAGATGAAGTTTATTTTCACCAAGTTTTATATTTCAGTTTTTACATTTAAATATTTTATTCATGTTTACTTAATGTCCATAGAGTGAAGTTGGGATCCAACTTCATTCATTTTCATGTGAATAACCAATTTTTCTAGCATCATTTATTGAAAAAAAAATTCTTTCTACATTGAACAGTTCTAGCCCCTTATTGAAAACAAGTGGCCATAGATTTAAATATTTATTTCAAGACTGTAATTTCTATTTCATTTACCTGCCTGTTGTTACTCTGGCACCACCATTTATCAATTACTGTTACTTTGTAGTAAGTTTTCAAAACAGGATGGAAGAATCTCCCACTTTTGTTCTTATTCTTAAAGAATAATTCTGAATTTTTGGAATATTAGAATGCATTTTAATGTTAATGTAGCAATTTATTTAAATAAGTCACCTGCAATTTTAACAAAATTTGTGGTAAATCTATGGACCCATTTGGCAAGTGTGTATATTGCAGCAATAGTCAATGTTTCAGTCTATAAACATTGATATCTTTTCACTTAGTCAGACTCTCATTACTTTGAGACCTATTTTTTGTTTGCCAGTGTACAATATGATTCCCAAGTTTTGTTCTTTTTAAAATAAATTTCAGGTGTATTTTTAAATAAAGTATTTGGATTTTTCATAATAATGTTTATAGTTAATTTCAGTTATATCTCTTATTGATTATATCTTGCATTCTTCCTGATCAGTTTTAGTAAATTTCCTTTTTGCCTGTGTGTGTGAATAAGATTTCTGGGTACTTTTTTCCTTTTTTTGTTTGTTTGGTTGTTTTTTAGTTTTGTTATAGGGAACCAAACTCAGAACCTTGCACTTGCCAGGCAGGCATTTTATTTTTTTGTTTTGTTTTGTTTTGCAGTACTGGGGATTGAACTTACAACCTCGCGCCTGCCAGGGCAGGCGCTTAAGCCACTGAGCCAAACTCCCAGCCCTCCAGGCAGGCATTTTACAGCTGAGCTGTAACCCTGGCTAAAGAAGTTGACTGCAGACATTCGGGGACAAGATGGCAGAACGGTAAACAGCAGGGTTAGCAGCCGCCCTGAAAGATACCATCCAAATGCTGGAATATAGCAACACGTGGAAGACAAAAGAGTCCTCTGAACCCAGGAAAAATCTAAAATGAGAATTGAAGCCCACAGAAAGAGTAAAAAGAAGCAATGAAAGAAAGGTGGTGGCTGGCAGCACCTCTGCCTGGAGCAGGACCCACTTTGTAAAGGAAGTTGCTGAAACCTGGGGGTGCACGATTAAAGTGGCAGTGGCAGCAGCAGAAGTGGTGGCGACCCTGGTGGCCTCAGCCCAAAGGGGCACCATTGGAGGAGAGAGGCAGTGGACAGGGGGAGCAGACCTGGAGGACTAAAACTGGCTGGTGAGTGCAGCAAATCCCAAACCCCGCAAGGGAGAGCAAGGGGCTGACAGCCATCTTGGGACTGGAACCACACCTAATTGGGCACGGTCCCACAGAAATTGCTCTGATGGAACCCCAGAGGGTCCTGGCAGGTGACCAGCTCAGTCTGGAGACCAGGGCTCCATGTGCACCCTATGGGTGATAGTGGAAGTTACACGGACAACCAGCCCAGATTCTCAGGCAGTGGTCCAGCCCCTGCTCACTGTGCCAGACATTGAAGGAGCCGAGACAGGCTGGAGAAAAGCAGCGGGCCACATTGTAACAGTGCACCCAGTGGTAACCATCAGATATCCACAATCAGCACTGGCTCACTCCAGAGAAATTACCCTGGTACACATTTGTCCAGAACAACCCAAGGATATGCCAAGACAAAGAAGCAAAGGGCAGTCTTTGGCCTCCAATCCAAACAGAATAAACCCAGGAGAAGCAAATGCAGAAGAGGTCGGGAATCCCACAACTAAAGTCTCTGAGGTGTTGACAACAGAAGTAAAGAAACAACTTCATGAAGCTATAAAAGAAATTAGAGCAACTAAAAGAAGAAATGAAAAACATAATAAAACAATTGCTAGGCATCTCTAAAGGAGACATAGATGAAAAATGGAGCATAGGAAAATGAGGGAAACCTGGAATGAACAATGCAAAAAAGATTTGGAATGCATGAAACAGATTCAAAGAGACTACCAGGAAATCAAAAACTCCAATGAAAGTTTGCAGAACCACCTGAAGGAAACTAAAGATAGACTTTCAAACCTTGAAGACAGGTTTGAAACTTGTGATAGAGAAAGGAAAGAGCTCTTAAAAATAACAAGAAACCTGGAAGTAACAATACAATGGCTGCAAGACAACCCAAAGAAACGTAACTTAAGAATAAAAAGTATGAGTGAAAAAGCAGGCATCAATACAAATGAAATTAAAAGCCCATTTACAGAAATAATTTCAGAAAACTTTCTAAGCATGGGAACAGGAAGTGACTTTCAGATAAGCGAAGCATATAGAACTCCAGCTAAGCATAACCAAAATACACCTACACCCAGACATATAATAATCAAGATCCCAGAAATTCAACACAAAAACAAAATATTAAAAGTTATTAGAGAAAAGAAACAGATCACCTACAAAGGAAAACCCATCAGAATCACGACAGACTTCTCAACACAAACCATCAGGGCAAGAAGAGCTTGGAGTGAAGTATTTCAAACCCTAAAAGAAAACAACTGCCGACCCAGATTGATGCACACTGCAAAAGTATTTTTCAAAATCAATGGAGAAACAAGATACTTCCACAACAAAGAACAACTAAAGAAATGTATAACAACCAAGCCACACCTACAAAGAACACTGAAGGAAATTTCAGAGAGAGATAAAAAAGTCCACAGCTCCAGAAACAGTGGCAGAGGGATATCACAGAGCGGGGCAGACAATTGAATAATCCATCATGGGGATATGAATCCAGTATTGTTTTCAATGAGCTGTTTAGTTTGATCTTATTCTACCTCGACCTGCCTAATTTTATGATATATGATGACTTAGACAGCTATTTTAAAGACAACAAAATATATTAGGGTATCCTTTATTGATATTTGATCCCCTTGTTTTGAAACTCTGTATTGCTTTCATTGTTCTGTTTTGAGTGACTTTAACCTATTTTGGTTTGTTTGATCGTATTATAACAGATGATACAGGCAACAGCTTAGAATATAATATGAGGCATTATAGAAATCAACATTGTATTACTATGTATTGCTTCCATTGTTTTATTTGTTATTGGTTTTATTCAGTACTATTTTGTTTGATTATATTAGGCCCGATGGTATGGGCAGTTATTTTGAAGACAACAAGAGGTACTACAAGGGGAAAGGAGGAAGGAAGGAAGGGAAAAGGTAAAAGACATAGATTTATATAAGGGTATACATAAGATGGTTAAAATAAGTACACTACTAAATGCATTAGCTGGTGAGAGAGAATAGCTGATTCTCACATGATCTGATCAATTTTACATGTCTATATCTGTCAATCTGAGAAACCCCTTTGAAGGTAATGATATACAATGTTACAACCACTATCAAATTCCAAACATCTCAGTTTGTAAACCTATAATGCTACAGTATCGAATTTGTTGTTGTTTGTTGATCCTTTTAGCTTTTCATTTCACTTTTCTGTGACCATTGTTTTATTTTTTATTGGTGTTATTCTGCACTATTTTGTTTGATTATATCAGGCCTGATGATATGGGCAGTTATTCTAATGACAACAAAAGGTATTCTAAGGGGAAAGTAGGAAGGAAGGAAGGGAAAAGGAAAAAGACATAAATTTATAAATAGGTATACATAGGACAGTTAAAATGACAATATTACTAAATGCATTAACTATTGAAAAAGAACAGCTAATACTTATATAATTAGATCACTTTTACATGTCTATATCTGTTAATCTGAACAGCCCCTTTGAAGGTAACGATATGCAATATTACAACCACTGTCAAATTTCAATCATCTCATTTTGTAAACCTATAATGTTATCATATCGGATTTGTTGTTGCTGTTTGTTTGTCTCTTTTGCTTTTTGTTTCTCTTTTCTGTGTCCATTTTCTCTTAAATATGAAAAAAATAAGTTGACTTCATTTTCAGAGGCATTTTCGTTTATTTGTTTTTGTTTTTGTTTTTGTTTTTGTTTTTTTGTCTTCCTTGCTAATTTTTAGTTCATTTTCTTCCTGAACCCTGGTGAGTCTGGTGCTCGGTGGGTGAGATTTAAGTAGATGAACATCATCTCCACTCTTTCAGGTTGAAACCATCCTACTGGATTTCATGGAGTTTCTGCCACCAATGGCCTGCTCTTTTCACACGAAGCCTCCATGAATTTGGTTCAAATCTGTTCACATTTCTTATTCTATTTCACAATCTCTCTCTTATCCATAGACATTTGTCAATACATCTGTACTCCTCTAGCAATATGAAGAAAATTTAATCCTTTTCTTTAACTATTCCCCGGCTGGTGGGATACATTGGTGGTGGTAGTGGAAGGGAGAAACATTTTTACATGATGATAGAAACACAAAGAATTTAAAGTAAAATGCCACCTTTTAAAACCATATTTTGAATCCCAGCACTCGGGAGGCTGAGGTAGGCGGAGCGTTGTGGGTTCGAGGCCGGCTTGGGCTACAACGCGAGCACAAGGCCGGCCTGAGCTACATAGTGCGACCCTGTCTCAAAAAAACCCGGGCCTGGAGTTTGGCTCAGTGCCTTAAGCGCCTGCCCTGGTAGGCGCGAGGTTGTGAGTTCAATCCCCGGTGCCACAAAATAAATAAATAAATAAATAAAAATAAATAAATAAAACCATATTTTGTCTTATTCTCTCATGTTTAAGCCTACTCTTCTGCCATTTTCACTTTGATATATCCTCTGATGCCTTTCCTCAAAGACGGGCTGTTTTACCAACAGTGACAAAAGATCATTGGTGAAACATGTTGTATTGCCAATGGGATAAATTTGAATTTTTCATCCAAGTTTAAGGAAGTTACCAGATGACACATTCTCTCTAGTTCCTTTCTTTTTTCTCGGTTTGGATAACACAAATTTATTTTGGAGTTAGTAGGAGAAGATTAAAATAAACATATACTCAGATACTCTATATGCAAACACACATACTACACAAGTTCTTCCTTCCTGCACACACAAGTGTACATGTGTCTGGATTTAAAAGTTAAAAATTTATACAAGATAAATTTAAAAGCTAAAAATTTACTACATGATTTTCCTCTCATCTGTGTTGTCACTCTAACACCTACACTCTGAGGCAGAGTAATATAAGAGTTTGAAAGGCATACTTTATACTGATTAATCGTTCTTCACCCCCATGCGCAAAACATACTGACATGTATGCACACATTCTTTCCTAAAAATATTAAAGTCAATCTTATTTTGTGTCTTATAATATTGAGTCATTCAACTTTTCTCCAGTAGTGATAGAAATGTAGATAGTTGCTTTTTGAATAAAATATTCACATTTGACTTGCATAAGTTTTATATGAGATTCATTGATATTCCAAAATACCATCACTAAATGTGCTATTCTATGCCATAGCATGCCATAAGACAATTTAAATGGTATCCGACTCAATTAAGTCTAAGATTTTTTCTTTTATCTTTTTTCTATTACTAACTCAAACGAAGTAATATAGACATGTTTTGGGGAATCAAACTCCTTGATAATATTTTTCTCATGGAATGTAACAACCTGGACTCTTCTGAGTAATTCATGTACATACAGCTATTAATGTGAGTGACAGGGTGGATGGTAGGAGCCAATCGTGACATGAAAATATCAGCAAAAGCAAAGAGAAAGGAAGAAGTATTCTCACAATAGAATCACACACACACACACACAATTAATTGATTAATTGTGGATTCAACTGAAGTTGAGCTCAAAGTCTCTGGCAAAACACGAAATCACAACGTGGCAGTTGTAAAGCATTTATTGTCTGGCGAAGCTAAAACTCATGGAAATTTTCTCAAAAGACTAAATTTCTTGGAATAACAATTTATTAGGGGAAAAATAATATATCAAGATCTGGATTTTACTCCTTAAGTTTCTTTGTCGTGAGCTATTAAAGAAATGTTGCAAGCTCTTCATATTTGAAGTAAATATCCTTTAAAATATAAATTTCACTGTTTGAATATAATGAGAATTTTAAAAGTATGTTTACTTTGTACATTTCATGACTGGAGTTACTTCACAAATGGAAATATATTCTTATCCAAGGGCGTGGTATTTCTAACTTGGGAATGAAAAAAAGGTGAATCAATTAATTAATTTCATAATAGTCATTGCTTAAGAATATGCTAATCATTCTAATTTTAATGGTAGTCAACTTATGCCAGAGTAATAGTCAAGCACTGATGTGGGTTTGTATATTACTTTTTCCCTCTGAAACTCCTGCTCTAATTTAATGGTCATTGTCACAGCAAGTGATGCAATCTTGAACAAGTGATTAGTTCAAGAAGAGATATTAATAAAATCCTTGCAGTATTAGATCAATTATCATGACAGCAAGTTATTCCAAAGGGTGGTTGCCACTTTTAAGTTTTCTTTTCTGTGGACAGCTACTTGCTGATATGCTTCCCTGTCATCTTATGATTCAGCGTGTGGTCCTTACCAAAGATAAATAGGTGCTGATGTCATGCTACTGAATTTTCAGACCATAAAACTGTGCACTAAATAAACTTACTTCTTTTCTAAATCACCAAGTTTTAGGTATTCTGTTTAATCAAGACTGAGACAGAAAATTGCTGATGAGAAATGGGCTGTTGTTATAGAAATACCAGAAAATGTGGAAGTAATTTGGGGAATGGGCAAGGAGTAAAGACAAAAACTGTTTAGAAATGAATGCTGAGAAAAGTCTAGAATGATATAAAGACTTTCAATGTGATTGTGATAAAGATTCATAAGACAAAAATGCTAAGAAAAGTATAGAGCATCTTAAAAATTGCCTAAGCGGTCATTATTAGAATACTGACAGAAAACTTCACAATAAAGACTTTTCTGATAAACTCTCAAATGGAAATGGAGAATATCTCACAGGTGACTGGAATAAAGACCATCCTTGTCATACTGTTGAAAGGAACCTGGATGCATTTTATCATATTATGGAACCTTATGGAAGGCCAAAATGGACACTGATCAATTAGGTTAGGTGACAGAAGCTCTAGCTAAGCAGCGAAGTATTTAGCCTACTGGAAAGTTGCTTTTATTTGCCAACACTGACATATAAGAGCAAAGTAATGATGCAAAGGCAAAATTTCTAATTACAAATGAAGCAGAGCATGAAAGCTTGGAAAATATCCATCCTGACCATGTTGAAGAGGAAAAAAAAAACCTATAAGATTGTGTTCAAACAAGCATTTACTGTAGAGGAGGACAGATTAAAAGTAATCAGGTGCTATTTCTCAGTACAATGAGAGAAAAACATGAAGACATTTGGGAAATAGGTGAGACTGGCCTTCCCATCACAGGCTGAGTATATTAACCCCAACTCTCCATGAGGAATGTAATCATTAAGTACTGCAAATATGTACTGGTAAAAAAATTAAAACTAGCAAAAAAGAATATTTTCAGGATAGGAAACCCTCCCTGCCCAAAGCCAACTTTTGAGTCTCTCCTCAACCTGGCACAGTATTTCTCGCCCACTCCCACTATCACGCTGGACCAGCAAAGACTTATGCCACAGGTCTAGAAGGACATGCCTGTGATACAGTGCAAGTACACTGAAAGAAACAAATATTGAGGCACGGGTTCCTCAACCTAAACTGTAAAAATTAGCTAGGGAAAGTGTTGGTGCCCAGGCAGTGCCTTACAAAAGGTGCAGGGCCACAACGGGGTGCAGAGAATAATAAATCTAGCAGTACCATTCACACCGGTTCACAATTCCAAACCAAGAAAACTGAATTGTGAATTTAAGCTAGCTAAAATATAACAGTGAGTTGACAACTAGGGAACAAGATATTGTATTGGCTAGAAAGGTGCTTGTCTGACAGTATAATAAAAAATGTTATGACGGCATTTCGTATATTTATTAGAGTGTTTCTAAGTGTTTCTTCAGAATTTTCATTGATGTAAGAGCAACATATATATTTGAAAAACAAAGCAGAGATTACATTAAATTCTATTGAATATCAGCTAGAATTGTGTTATTGATGTTTTTGTACTCAAGTATTTCAATTACCTATACATGTGTTCATATGTGTAAAATATAATTACATATGCATGTGCATATACATGAACATACACCTTTATGTGATGTTTTCCAAAGACTACTTGAAACTGGTTCCTTGGTCTGTCAATATTTTTAATTTTGCTATTCTGTCATGAAGAAATGTGAGTAATCTCAAAATTAGTTGCTATTTCAATGTAGCTCTGATTTTTGAACTCTAAATATTATGAAGGAACGTGATTAACCTAAAAGTTAAGTTATTATTTCAATGCAGTTCAGATTTTGGAACTCCAAATAAAATGCAAAAACAAAAACAAAACAAGAGCTTAAAAATTAATTACAGTGATAAGACATATCTTTCCAGTAGCACTTAGAGGACTTGCTAAGTGATAATTATCTGTTTCATTGAGAAACATCACATTCTTGAGAAATGCTTGCAACTAAGTAATTCAGATATAACCATAAATATACTTGACAAATTATGTTAAAGAAATTCCTGAATACAAAAACAGTTGTCCATGATAAAGATGTGTGTCTTCTCTTGTATATAGTCCAATCAAATATGACAGCTTTCTGTGCTTTTGTCTGACTATACCACTAAACTGAACTATAAAGCAACTAAAGATGCATGTTCAACAGGTATCAGATTTCCTTACAGTTTTATATGATAGCTGTGATAGAGAATATATAAATATATCATTTATAAAAGTAAAAGGCACATAAAGATCTTCATTTGCATGAAATCATTGCAAATTTTGCTTTTCATAAATGATTTATTTAAAAGATATATCAGATTTAGAAAAAGCTAAAATTATTCTGCAAAAGAGAATAATTACATCATTTTTAGTAATATTAGAAATTTAAAATTAACAGATAATAAATTACTTTCATGTAAATACTTTTATTTTTTGGTTCTATTTATAATTTTTTATTTTATTTGTTACTTATTTTCATTATTACGTGTTTATAATACATAATGCTTACATTCCTTGTGGGGAGGTTAGTACATGCACATAATACATTTTAATTCCATTTTTCATCTCTGTCTTAGTTACTTTTCTCTTGTTGCTGAGAAAGAATGCCTGATGCCCAAAATGGGGAAGGAAATGTTTATTTTTTACAGTTTTTGATGGTTTTAATCCATACTCAGTTGGTTCCAAGGCAACATGATATGGCGGGGCTGCCGTTCACCACCACCACAACAGCAAGCGTGAACCTAAGAGAGAGAGAGACAGACATGCCTTCCTCCCACCCTTACACTGTAGGTTGGTTCCACCTCTGGGTGGGTGCAACACTCACGTTACCAATCCCAGTGCCAGGCAACAAACCAATCACAAATGTCAGATACAGCCCAGTCCATGATTACATGAGGCTTTGTGGGGGACACAGTATCATACCCATAACAATTCCATTTCCCTTCTCTCTTCCCCCTACCTCTTGATCCCTTCCTTTGTTTTGTATGTGTCTGTGGGACATAATGTTCACAGTCCTTGTGTCCAGTGTTATATGTACAAAACATTTTAATTTAGCTAAGACATTTTCCTAGAAACATAAATTAATAAACAGTGGATCATTCCTCTGACATCCATAGTTTTGTTATATTATTTGAAAGTAATTTAGTTGAATACTGAAAAAAATTGGGAAACATTATGCAATAGAGTTAGCATAACAAGGAAACAAATAAATCGTGTAGAAAATTATAGCAGTATTTGCCTCTTCTGGTTTATCCAAATTACCAGAGTGATTTTTGTAACAAAATTCAGGATCTTGACTGATACTCCAAATTAATAATTTATTTATTGCTTTCCTAGAGGGTGTTAGACTAAAGGCATATTTTCTTGAGTGGAACATTGATCAACCTTCAAATATTGTTCTGCCTATGTTTCATATCTAGAAGTAGAGAGAAAAATTTATCTTTACAACAACTGCAAAGTACCTCAGTACACTTATGAATTCTCAAATCATATTTTCCCCCCTTAGGGATATACAGTAAACCTGTATACAGAACTTTGAATGAGAGTTTAGTAAATACATTAGTGCCTCAAGTAAAATAAATTAGGAAATATCTTACCCTCAAATATTTAAGAAATATATTTAGGTCATTTTCAATTAAGTATTTGTCCATTGTTTGTGATATATCTATGGATTTTTTCCTGATGCATATTAGAATATACTGATGTCTTACATTTGATCTTCTTAAAAACACACAAAGGATTGTAATTGGAGAAAGGACAAAATTTCTGGAGTGCAGAGGGATATTAGCAATTTCCTAAAATCAAAATCTCCTGCTATTTTCACAGCAATGACCAAGATCAGTACTAAAAGTACATAAGAGATCAATTTTCAAAATTCACTATTTATCTTTTCTATTCATCACAGGTAATAACCCTGTATGTTAAAACTACTTTCAAGTTTTATTCAAAGTTATTGGAGTTTGAAAGAAAAGTAGTTAATATGGACTCAAAGGTTTTGCAAATAATAAAGTTTAGGAAACATGATTTATGAGTGTCTCATACTTTTTTCTTTAACATCTAAATATGCAATTTTCTATAATCATCTAATCAAAAGCTTTTATGGTTTGAATCATAAATGTTCTCCGAAGGCACATAGGTGATCCTATGGTGAAGTGGTGGAATTTTTGAGAGGATGGGCTCCATAGGAAAAATGTAGGACTTAGGGCATATTTTCTTGAGTGGAACATTGATTCCAGTTCACTCCTCATTTTTTGCTACCTTGCTGCCTAAAGATGAACTACTTTGTTTTAACCACATAATCTGTTGTCATGATGTTCTACCTCACCACTGGCCTAAAGTAACAGAACCAAGAGACACACCATTGAGGGAATCCTTTGAAAGTGTGAGCAAAAATCATTGCTTTGTTTCCCCCGAGGTGTTTAACTCAGGTATTTTGTCACGGCAACAGAAATTTAACATGAAATATGCTCTTTTAAGTAATAAGATAATAAACAACTCCTTTTTAAGTAACTGCTTTCCAGTGTATATAGAAGGAAAGGTAGTGTAACTCATTATTTGCATTTTTAATTAGGCAAGTATCAGTAAATATCTCATGACAAGTAAACACTGGGACTGATACAATGATTTTAATGATTAGGTAAACAACATTTTAAAGAGAAAAATAGGATCTTTACACATAAAGTTTTATTTAAGCTTTCTACCTGTGACTTTGCTAATATGTTTTCCACATTTTCCTTTAAGGAAATACAGGTTAAAATGCTTAAGAATTTTCTAAACTCATTCAGTAATGAATTGACACCTCTAGATGAGTACAACTTTTGCAGTTTTTTTTAAAAGAAAATATTATTCCACACCTGTAAGGCACACAACATGTCATAGGATAAATATAGACAGTAAAAAAGGTCAGTAAATTGAAATGAATTCACATATTCATCATCTCCCAGTTGCCTCCATTTTGTTTGTTCATTTTCGGTGTTTAGACATCTAAATTCTACCAATTATTTACAATAGTTTTGGTTATCATCCTCTTGTCATTAGACATCTAGACTTATTCTCCCTACAAAGGTGCCACTTGATATCTTTTTTCCTACATCTCCCATTTGCTATATTATCCCACTTGTTTTTTAATCTCTAAATATTTAATTTTTGCTTTTTTATATTTCACATAAAAATGTGATCATGCCATATTTTCCTTCCCTGTCTGTTTAAATTCACTAAGTGTAATATCCTTAAAGTCATCCATGCTGTGACAAATGTCAATTTTTATAGGAATAATGAAATTTCATTGTTTATGTATGCTACAATGTCTATATCAAATTTTTCTTATCAGTAAATACATATTGTTACAATATGGATTATGGATATTAGTCATACCATAGCAAGTTGTTCTATACAAAATATAATGTGATTAAATTCTGTAGATCTTTTTCAAGAAATATTTATTTTGCTGTGTAGGAGCCTGTTTACACAGAAGTACTACTAAGCTAGTAACTTTTGATTTCTTCAAATATGTTCAAGTTTAACAAGAAATAGATTGTGCCTGGAGATGTGTGTCAGGTTGTAAAACACTTAGCATGTGTGAGATCCTGGATTTAACTTATCCTCAGTCTGTCTTTCTGTGTCTCTGTCTATCTCTGTCTCTGTGTCTCTGTGTCTCTGCCTCTCTCTCACACACACCTACATTGAATTAGGAAAACTAGGACTTCCTGCAAAATGGCCGACCTGATGACTCCACCGTAGGGAGGCTCCCTGGAATATACTTCCCAAATGCTGGAATACAAAATAATACAATAACAGAAAGAAGGAAAGGGTAGGGAGATGGATCCTCTGGACCTAAGAGGAGTCTAGGATGAGAACTGTAGCCCTCGGAAAGAGTAAAAAAAAGAAGTAAACAAACAAAGGTGGCGGCGCCTCTGACCATAGCTCAATCCAATCAACGCAGACCCAAACTGGGAAGGTGCGATTAAAGTGCTTGAGATGTGCGATTGAACTTCTGTGGCTAAGGCGGAGACAGCTAAGGTGGAGAAAGCGGAGGCAGCTATCAATCGTGGAAAGAGGTGGTCATGAGCTGGTGAGTGAGTAAACTTGGCGGTCCCCAGACCCGCACCCCCCACTCCCCAGGGAGAGCGAGGAACAGGCTTCCATCTTGAGACTGGAACTGCACCTAATTAGGCATGGTTCCTTGCCCACACCAGGCCCTGGAGGGTCCTGGTGGAATCTGCACGGGTGCCCTGGGGATGATAGAGGAAATTAGGCTGATAGCCCTATCCATGCGCACTTCACCAGACATCCTGGGGAAACACAGCAGAGCCCAGGAAAATGCCAAGAAGGAAAGGTAGAGGGCACTCTCCGGACTCTGATACAAGCAGCACAAACCCAATTGACGTAAAGGCAGACAAGGTTGGGAGTCCAAAAATTAAACTCTCAGAGGAGATGACAACCAAAGTGGGGAGACAACTCCATGAAGCTATGAAAGAAATTAAAGCAGCACTGTTACCCAACTGAGTATTGAAATGAAATTAATAATAGGGCAATCCCTTAGCGCCTCTAAAGGAGACATAGCCGGAAAGGTGGAGGACAGAAAATCAAAGGAGATTGAGAATGACACAAATAAAGACTTAGAATGCATCAATCAGATTCAGAGAGAATACCAGGAACTCAAAGACTTCAATAAAAGTTGGCAGAACCACCTGAAAGAGACTAAAGATAGTCTTTCATATCTCGAAGAGAAAATTGCAGTGTGGGAGAGAGAGAGACAAGACTTATTAAAAATAATAAGAAATCTGGAAGTGGCAGTGCAACGGC
>RJWM01017515.1:0-42947 GCA_004363535.1 Dasyprocta punctata | reverse complement strand
AAGACATTTTCAAAATAATTTTTCTGTCAAATTCTATTTGCATTTGGTAATATATTCATACAAATTAAACTCACCATTACAGTGTTCATTATAGCAACAATATTATTGGCTTGATTTGAAAGGAAAAAACTTCAAACCACTATTTAAAACAGTTTTCAATGATGTCATTCCAGCAAAATATGCATAAGTCAAATTAGTGCATTTGTCTTAATGTTTTCATCAACAAATTACATAGAAAAACTGATTCAAGTGCTGTCTTGTTAATTCAAGAAACACCTATGGAACATCTACTATGTGCCAGGCAAATGTAGTAGATGCTGAAGTTATAATGATGTACAATCAAAGTCCTCCCACCTCCTGCTGTCAGGGAACTCTTAGTTTAGAACACTGTTGCCTTCATTTCCCTCCCCTGCCTGTTGGCCGAGATGGGAAGAAGTCCTAAGTAAAAACATCTGGCTGTCTGACATTAAGCCCATCATTCAGCATGTGTGCAATTTTCTCATCAACAGCTTAGCATTTTGGCATAAGAAGAACATTATATCTATACAATGCTTGAAATCTGGCACGTTGAACTGTTACCTGTTGATTGAAAGTATAGGCTGTTATTGGTGCCACTGGCTACCTCCACTGGCTGGGAGGGATTTAGTTGTTGGTGGAATGTGTCTCCCACTTGGTCTTCATATTCAAGACAAATCTACTCTGGAGTGTCTACGATCTGTTCTCTGGAATGTCATCATGGCTCGATGATTGAGAGCCCAATTACATGCTGTTATAGTGAATTTGGAGAGGAAAAACAAAACTTCATAACAAAGACCAAGAAGGTAGCTCTGTTACAAAAATATCACTCTACCATTTTTGTGACTATAGGTAGGGTTTTCACTGGTCTGTAAGCTTCTTGGAATTAGGTAGAGTTTTTGATTTCCATAGACTAGATTAATTATTACCTTCCCACAAGGGTTAAAGAACTACTTCATTGGCTATACGTTGTTAGGTTCTGTTACTTTTCCATTCACAGTGATTAATTTATACGTGACCATTTCTAAAATCCTGTCTTTTCAAAATAGCACAAGTTTGCTGTTGTTCTGCTACTATCTTTTTTGCTGAAAAGTACAATGCAGTGGAAATCCAGAAGACTGGGCCTATCATTGGTCTTTTCCTGGCTAGGTGATGTTGGCCAAATCTCTGGATGGTTGAACCTAACTTTTCTTACTTGAAAAATAAAGATTCTAGATAAGTAGAACCACAAATTTCTGTACAGTCCTAAATCTTAGTGTTCTTTAAAGTTTAGCCAAAGATGTCAGCTTTCTCTGGGCAATAACATTAAGCTTGTTGATACACTTTTTATGTTAAAAATGTCTTTAAAAAATTAGATTGGAATGTCCACCCACACCATCATTTCTGTCCCAGTTGAATCATATGGAATCACAGGTCAAATCATTTAGAAGCTACTCATTGTACTATCTTTTAATTAATTTCTCTGGTAGATGAAATAGGAAAGTGGGAAATTGGAGTGACACAATAGAAGTTTCAACCCCAACAAAACTGAGCAGTTCTGTAGTGTCCTTGGGAAAAGGCCCTCTGGTACAACTTCTTGCCTGTTTTACAAAAAGCAGTTGTTTTCTTTAGGAGCTGGCTTTTAAGGTTTGCAGGTGTACCAGCTAAAAAGGAACAGGCAGATTGGGGAGGGAGTGCATCAAATAAAAGACAGCGATTATTTTTTCTTAAAGGTTTTTGTGAACTGATACCTGCACGTGGAACATGGGTTATCTAGTTCCTTTCTATGGGTGTTCTTGACCCCATTTCTAGTTAATCTCTGAGTTGTGCTATGTTTTTCTATGACTGTAATCTATTCCATTTCCTCTTTTCACTCTTGAGAAGACCTACTTGCATGGACTCTGCAATGGAGTGGTCTTCTGTATGGGAGGGGTGTATTCAGGTAGTAGTTCAATTTTTTTTGCAAGATGACTGTGTCCACCACCAGTGAGATTTGTTCTGGCTCTTTGGGAGGGCAGAAGCCAAGTCTTTCCATGTGAAATAATAAATGTATTTCAGGTAACATATCCTAGTACTATTTTTCTAGAAAAATTGGGACATTCATGCAAATAGATTAAGTCTCATAATTTATCTAGTTGCCTCTCTTATGAACTGCTTGTAAACACATACATGCCATCTAATCTTTCTGATTCTCAGTTTATAAAATGAGAGTGTTGAACTTTGTGATCTCCAAAGTCTTTCCCAACTCTAAAATTCTATGACCCGATATGTCCATTGTTTACACAAAAAATAGGTCCGTTCTGAAATGTTCTGTAAGTTAGGCAGCAATCCAAACTGACTTTTTAAGAATTCACATAAGAAAAAAAAAGTTCTCACATGGAGTTCTATAGGATGAAGAGAGGCCCATTCACTATTTGTTTGCTCTCTGTGGGAAAGCTATTCTTTTTTTTTCCTCCTGGAACAATATAAGGAAACAACTTATCTTTTACAATTTTTGGATTCAGTTCATGGAGGGTGTCAGTATTGTCTAGTGTTCCCACAGGGGACGTGAGAGTCAGAGATCCCACGACTGGTTCCCAGCTTTTCTGCTCCTTAAGTGACCTTCAGAACCCACACAGCAACTCTTAAGACTCAGTTTATCAGTCTGGAAAATTGGGTTCCCACTTATTTGCCATAGGGAAAATCCATTCTTAAAGGTTTGGGAAAGGATGATAGTAGCCTAATGGGTTAAAATAATCAGCTTTGGTATTTCAGAATGTATACTGATCTCAGTCTCAAATGCCTTTTTACTCCTAGCGTTAGGAGCTTCTGTAAAAACTATATAGGATTTAGTGTCATGGGACTACCCAGAAAGTGTAAGAATTCAACCCAAATGGGGTGATGCTTTGTGTATCTGAGGACAGATTTTCTATGTAAAGCTTTAATGATTCTCCAGGTTAAAGGAATGTTTGGTGGAGGGGATGGGGTGAAGGGAATGATAAGCATGAAGAGTTTATGAGAAGCACCCATTTCTGTATAAACAGCTACCATCCTATTAAAGGAAATCTTAGCTATTGATTAAACTGAGAAAATATTTTCAGTAATAACTACAACTAAAAACTTTCCTGTATTTTCTGGTCAACTTTTCAGATAAAAGCAATAAATGTAAAGCAAGTGTGATAAACATAACTTGTTTTTACTGGTTTCTCCAATTTAACATGAACCAGTGAAGTTTTACTATGGTTGGAAACTTGAAACAATCCTGGTGTTCTTAAAAATCTTTGTGTGTGGAGTGGGCAAATAATAATGCTTACACATTCACAGTGACACTGCTTGATTCAGAAATAACCAACTTGTCAACTTCAATCCCTAGGACCTTGCTCCATGTTATATCAGGTCAAGGGAAATAATTATGGTTTGAGGAGGAATCACTTAATTATGTTTTATGTTGTAACTATTACATCGAACAAACTCCTATGAATAAGAGTACTGTTTGGTCGGGATTACATCAATAAACACGAAAGCAGCACTTGGATTTCCCAAGCAAATGTGGAAAGGGGAAATGCTCTAAAACAATCCACTTCACGGGTGTAGAAATAGCCATTTTGAATATGTACTCCTTTGGCTTTTGAGGGAGGGATTCAAGTCATCATTCAGACATGTTTAAATGGTGCACTTGAGCTGCCTTTTTGCGAGGCGTAGATGTGCCGGAGCTACACCACGATTCATCATTTTAAACTTCATTTGGTGGAAACATTACAAGGGAATAGGTTCTGAGTCTCTTAGGAAGTGCCTCAGCTCTACATTACTTCCTGATCACCCTGCTCGCCACTGCCCCTTTATTTCTTTGTAGCTGTACCTTAGTCCAGTGTGCAGCTACATTTGGACCAGAGGCCCCCATCCTGTGAAAAATTTAGATGGCTATAGCAGTAATCAAAAATACCAATAAAGTGTCACCAGTACTCGCTGGTGATGTGGGATGGCGGGTGAGTGAGATATAAAAATGAATCATGAGGCGAGATATGATTGCTGCTCAGGCAACCATTTCCAAATGTGAGTGCACCCAGGTTGCATAAATGGTTCGGAATATTCTCCGTTAGGCCAAAAGGCTTGCAGATAACAGCATCGACTCATCAGGTTCCAAGGCCCCCAGGGACCTGGGAGGCAGAAGAGTTGTTGCTCAAGTGGTTGAGCCAAAAACATTTATGTCTTGGCAGTGTTGGGTGACTGGCATACGCTGATAGGAAGTGCTTGGAGTCAAGTTGGTTTTAAAAAATAAGCACCGCAGCTCTATATGTTTAATGCAGGACACTGTCTGAGGTGTAAAGAATGGTTAAGTAAATGAGTAGGATACCATTAATCTTGGTTTGTTTCAGCACTACATCTTTAGCAGTTGAAGGCAGGGGAAAAGGAAAAAGATTTGCTCCTAGCTCATAACCTGAGTGTTAAAACTGATGTCCTTCCCATTAGGGCCTGTAAACTCATTAGCACATGGCAATTTATCCTCTTTTATTTCTTCTCAATTATCCTATCATCCATTGTATCTGGATCTGATTACCCTTTCTCAGAGTCAAACATTATCTTGTAAATCATTTGCTTTAAGTCCGAGCCTGCCATTGCGTAGCCTGGGATTTGCTTAGGCAGGTAATAAATCAATTAGTATTAAACTTGTGGTGTCATCTATTTTCCTCCCTCGTGCTTGGAAAAAGGAACACCTGAAAACAGAGCTTGGGACACATCTCATTTCTGTGCATGCTTTTGAACAATACAGAGACATTTGTTCTTATTCCCAGGGGGAGAAGAGATGAGGGAAACAAAACAGAAGCTCAGTCCTCAGAGTGTGCCAGAAGGCTGATGGCATCACAGGTGTGTGGCCCTCATATTTCAGAGGTGACATTTTTAGTAATCATCAGGAACATCTATTATTCAAACATGGACATCGCAGGTTCTGTTTAAGGGAATAGTCTCATTTTCATGACCAAAACACAATGAGGGAACCAAAAAGAAGACAGCAGTTCATGTTTACTTCTATTATTTTTTTTATGTATATGGTGCTTCTTAGCCCACATAGAAATTTGCCTGATATTATCAGACAAGAGGAATGGAATAGTTTTATTTTATTTTATTTGTTTATTTATTTATTTATTTATTTTGGTACCGGGAATTGAACTCAGGACTTTGTGCTTGCCAGGAAGGCGCTGTGCCTTTGAGCTATATCCCCGGCCCTCTGAATAGTTTTAAAGTTGTCCTCTCCTGTCTTTTGCATTCTTTTCCCTTTAAGTCCTGTACAAATTTACTTAATCATTTTATCTTCATTCCTGGATCTGGTTCTTAATCCTTTGGCAGAGTTTCTGTGCAGAGAGCCCAACCATACAGTTGGGCTAAAAAGTCAACCTTGTGAGTTCCTAAATGAAAGAAAAAGGAATCCTGTTGGGTGTCTCATCAACCAGTAGTCTTTTCTAAGTGATGCGTTGTGATTGGGTTATAAATTCATGGAGATCTTTACCTTCCTGGTCAGGAACGAGGGCCCTGCAAAGAACTGGACCTGTGGCAGGCCTCCACAGAGGAGCTGCATGTGGTGGTGGAGAATTGGACCAAACCATTTTGCAAATGGAGGATTGGAGGGCCTTGAAAAATGATTAGCACTGGCTCTGGCTGCTGAGCCGGATGTACTAGATGAACTTGCCTCACACACACCCGACTAGAGACCTGCTCTGCACAGGTCCTTCTGCCTGCTTTGGTGGATCCCTGGCTTTCAGTCTTTAGTTTTTCCCTGAAAAGTACACAGTGAGGACTTGTATGGGTTGCTCCTCCCATGGGTAAAGGGAAGAGTCTTAATTTAGTAGTTTATTAGTAGTACTGGTGAAACTTCTAGAGCATGGGTTAGGATGGGCACAGTGGTGCAAGAGAACTATCCAGCCATGTAGTTCTGCCTTCAGAGAAGAAATATAGGGAAACATTTCACAAGTGAAGAAAAGTCCTCGCCCTGGGGCAGAGAACTGGAATCCATGTGTGGGGCTTATTAAACCCATGGACCTGCAATTCTGTGTTTCCAACCAACTTCTAGTAGATATGAAAGCTGCGAGTCTGTAGCGTTTATATTTTCTTCTCTCATGGCAAGAGTAACTTTTCAGCCTTTTACTCTATTACCATTTACAGATACCACCTCTGACCCTTCACTACAATCCAAGCCCCCTAAAAGAGGCTGTGAGTGACTTTGTACATATATAGTGATTAATTGCCTTGGTTTGGCAACTAGGTCTGGGATCTAAACCCATTTCTGCTAAAAACAAGTTTTGTGACATTGATCACTTTCACCGAAATCCCCCAGCTCTCTGTGTTGAGCAATGAGGGCATAAAGGTTGGACTACAAGCAAGAGCAGGAGCTGGGTGAGAAATGTAAGTGAGGGGAAAGACTCAGGTAGGGATCCTGGAAGATTCAAACATGCTTGTAGGATCTTTAGAGCTTCGGCAGTGTTTTGTTTCTTTTTACTTCCCAGAGTGTGGATTTCGTGTTGGCAGACTGTATTGGGTATGCTATGTACCCCCAAGTCCTCATGTACTTTTGATGGGACTGAGTCTGACACTTGTGATCAGTTTGTTGTCTAGCGCTGGGATCGATGATGTGAGTGCTGCACCTGTCCAGGGGTGGAGCTGAGATACAGTGTAAGGGAGGCGGGTCTTCCTTTTGCTCGTGTCCGCTGCTCTCTCTTGCCAGCGGGCTTGCAGTTTGCAGCCACCATGAATGGTAACCCCGCCAGGCCATGCTGACTTGGAGCCAACTAAGTATGGGCTGAAACTCCCGAGAAAGTATAAGAAATAAACCTTTCCTTCCCTAATTTTGGGTGTCATGTATTTTGTCTCGGCAATGAGCAAAAAGTAACTAAGACACAGACCTTATAAATTTTTAAGCAGCTGACTATCTGATTTTTAAAGTTAATGTAAAATCCTCTCACTTATAAATGCTGACCAATAAAATAAATTTTTTGAAAGGAAAAGAAACATGTTGATGAGAAAATGAGAGACCTCTTCAGGAAAAGTCTGCTCGTGGACCACCAGTTGCAACCCCTTGCCTGACCAGGCTCAAGACTTCCTTTTAGCAAACTATGTCCACAGACAGTAACCAAATCAATCCAGTGAAAGCAACAGTCACAATGGAGCAAATAAACCAGGTGTAATCCTAGTGTGGAAGTGGCTGGTGTTGTGGAGCTCTGGACATTCCTGAATTTCCTGCAGATGATGTGTGGAAGGAGCGGTGCATTGAGCACTGGCAGGTTATCTGAGCTCTCTGGAGCTTGTAATTGGGTTTGCTCTCATGTTTACTGTTCCGGGAGTTGCCAGATGTGCTTCCAGGTTTTGAAGTGGCCATATTCACCTGTGAAATGTGAAGGAACCGTGGCATTCATTCTTATAGAGATGTTCATGGCTTTTAGGATAGGTCAGGAGAGGTGACAACTCATCAGTCTCAGACTAATTATCTTTACCTTTTAACTCCTTCTAAGATCGCTGTAATAGGACTACTCATTCAGTTGTCAAAATTTTTCTACTGACTCCAGTGATATTGCCAGCCTTGATTAGAAACCATTACCCTTTTCCCCAGAGGTGGCTCAGTACAAGTGGGGAGATACACATGGTTTTAACATGGTTATAAATATGCCTAAATCAGACAAGGATGTGGCTTATTTGTGTAACTTTATTTGGTTGCAGAAGGGAAATTAAGTGCACATAGGGATACTTTAAGAGATGCATGTTCAGCGGTTGTTCACACTAAGTCCATAGTCTCCATTATTTCCTGATGTTTGGTTTTACTGACTTGAGTTCGCAGGGTCTAATCTTACAATGACACTACACTCATTTAAACTTTTTTTTTCTTCCCTTCTTCAGTTGTGCAATTGTTCCATTCATATTATAGAGATGTGTCATATCCTGAATTTTATATTCTGAAAAACATATAATTGTCAGTCAAACTGGTTCCGACATGATGACACCTCATAGATATGGTTGATTGTAAAAGGAGAACAATGGTTTAGGCTTAGATGTGAGAAAAAAAAACTGGGGTTCCTGGCAAGCTTTAAATATTTACAAAGGAGCCAATCTTTGGTATTCATCAGGGAGTTTTTCGGCATGAGACATGTGGCTTTCTAACTAGTTATGGATTTACCAGTTTTCGAGTTTTTGCCATATTATTTTCTGCCTATGACCAACTGTTTTATTTATTTATTTATTTATTTATTTATTTATTTGACCAATCATTATTTTAAATGTGTAATAAAAAGAAATATTGTTTGGGAAACTAGTAGTTTTTCTGTTTTTAAACATTTGAGTAAGGCTTAGTCTAAATAAGGATTCTGAATTTTTTATCGTATTTTCAAGGATGATATTATGTTAAAATAAAAATTATGAGCTTCAGTGTAAGATAATAAAAATTTCTAAAATAGTCATCTTTATCCTGATTAAACCTTCTTTCTCCGTTAGGAATAGCAAAAGCAGAAATAACAACAAAAGCAAACAAAACAAGGCTTCCACTTTCTTTTAGCAAACCACTATCCTTTTCCTTACTAGCAGAAATGGTCTTGGTAATACTTAACAGCATTTGTAAACATAAGTAAGAATGCTCTTCTTACTTATTTCTTACTTCTGAAACAAACTTGCTACCACTGGTTTCTGTAAACTCTTGAAGGGAACAAAAGGAAAAAAAAAAAAAAACAACCCTCAAACCTTAATAAAAGTTTCCAGCAAAACTATTAGGGATTTCAATTATGAAGCTGTTCTCAAGACTCTTGTAAAGGTTATTTGTTGAACAATTTCTCACTAACAGTGTATGACAAATTACTCACTTGGCACCATAAATGATGCACAAGCCCTTTAATTAGAATATAGCACTCGATATCTTTAAGACCTTTTAACATTTCTTAGTTAATATTATTCTTCATGAGCCTTTCCAAAGGGATGAAGACTTGTTTGCAGAGTTAAAAAGGAGCTGGAGTAGACAGGGACCTTGCACTGTGCTGGGAATATCCAGAAGCCACACAAAGAAAGGAAGGCTCTGACCCCAACAAGTTTTGATTGCAAAGGCGACTCTGATAACAGAGTTTTTTTTTATTATCCATTGCTTTTAGCCTTATTTACCATCAGGCTCTCTTGCCACAAGCATGCTTTTTAGTTCTGACAGCCCTGAATTATGGCCATTGTGGGATCCTATCTCATTAACTGAAATGGGAGAATAAAACATCAAACAATCATAAAAATAATTTGGCACTGTGAAACCACTTAGGAGCAGCTGTCAAACAGGTTGGAAGATAAACTTCTAAATAAAAAGAATAGAGAGAGATGCAGTGTCTTGCCATATGCTTCCTCGGCATTATAGACTCCTTAATAATATGAAGTGCCTGTGTTTATGCAGAACAGGCCACACACTCCATATATGATATTGATTATGCCTTAACCCCAATTTAGTAAAGACCTACTCCTCCTTTTCCTAATCAGATATTGCAGAAGCAGTTTTCTGAAAGAAAAAAAATGTCCCTAATGCCAAGCCATATTTTATCTGCAAAGGCTGTGGCAGGAGATAGGGCTTTGTCTTGCCTGTCATTGTGGCTTGGAGCCCAGTTTTAGGACAGCAAGGCCCCTCTGGGGCTCTTCTCCAGCAGTTCCTATCCAGCGATTCAAAAACATACATCTTTATCAAGCTGTTGTTGTCAGACAACATTAGATAATTAATAGGCCATTTGTCAGCCTGCACAAAACATGTTAAAATCCCAAACACAATCAGGATAAATATAGTTGCTTGCTCTCTGAAGGCTTTTTGTTCCGTCATGCAGCCATTGCAGGCAGATATTTGCTATTAAATGAGACTCATTATTAATCACATCTAATGTTAATTAATTAACCGCCTCTGTGTATTGAGGGCTCTCTGTGACTTTCAATTGTTTTAAGAAGCTAATTGGTAACTTAGCAGTTTACATCTAAGTTACTGTTTTTTATTCCATTCATGTCAAGGTTTTACTCAGTGTAAATATTTATTTGCATTTCAGAAATTTCAAATAGAAAACCAGCATTTCAGAGCTTGTGTAACTATGCAAGAAATGGTTAGGGCCATGAAAACTGCAGAAAAGTATGCACCTACTTTTGCTGTCTCTTATGTCAAGCCTACTAAAAGTAACTTGAATTTTTATATTATTTTTCAAACCTCATAGAAAATGAAAACATTCAAATCTAATTTTTAGTAGATGATGAAAATAAGGATGCTCTTTAGACTTAGCCAAATAAAGTATTCATTCAGTCATTCTACACATGTATGACAAGAATGCATAATTGGTGACTGGTCAGTTCTAGGTTCCATGGAAAACATGACCCCTGTAGCACAGATCTGAATTTTAGTTGTTCAAAATGTGAGCTACTTGACAGCAAGGACTTGACGCCCAAAACACATGACCCTTGTGTGTCAAGCATTGTGTTCTCTACATCGCAGATACTACATTTACACTATTAGAACTGAACTAACAAACTCATGCTGCAATGTGTCTTTTAAGTTCTCATCCACTCACGAAGAAAGACTATTGATATTGTTAAAGAGAAACAACAATAATAGCTTACATTAACATGTTATAGGTTTATGTAGTACATTTCAGTTTATCAGTGGTTTTACGATGCACTAAGTTATTTAACTTTTAAAGTTGTTATATCTTTTCTGGTCTAAAAATACAGAAAAGATCTGTGTTTCCTAAATTAATTCAAGCTTTACCTCTAGCTTCTAGCCTTCTGAGGAAAGCAGCTGTGCTCTGTTAGTCTATCTGCCAGGCAGTGGTTGGTATAGTCAGGAATAGTGAGGATGTGGCTCACAATAGCATCAGTTATCGATCCATTCCTATTGGAAGGTTTGATTTATTCAAAGATTTTACTACTGAAGATTATTACTTGGAAAGGGATATCCTGAAGATCACACATATAGAAAAAGCATTACTTTAGACTTGGTACTTTGAGAAGAAGAATTGTTTGAAAATTTCATCATAAAAACAGAGAAGCAGATATAAGGGGAAAAAATAGCTTTCCATCTCTGTGCTTTAAAACTATCATTCAGGGGTGGAACTTTCCCCATGTTTATTTTCAATATGCCTATAAGTGTGGTTTTTCCCACATTTATGATGAAAATATTCTAATGTCATCTACAGTTGTTCTTTTATTATTTCAGTCTATTTAAATAAAAGATACTTTGTACCAACTGTGCTCAACATAGAAATAAATTTACAATAAACAACTTTTCATATCTAATTATTATTTTATTATTTAAACAACATATATTTCATGCCAACTGTACTCAACATAGAAATAAAATTATAATAATTATCAATGATAACATATACTAAAGACATCTCTCTCAAATGTAGCATGTGAAATATAACTGATAATGTCATTCACTGAGGCTATGAGCATTTTCTTTTACTATTGGAAACGTGTTAGAGTAGGCATGAGAAATTTGCCATAGTTGACAGCTTGGATGATGGAGTACTCGGAGATGTATGAAGTGCTAGACAAATAGACAGACAAACATGCAACAAACAAACAGAAGACCCAACAGCCAAATTAAAATCTTCCACCTGCTTTCTTTTTAAGGACTGGAAGCCTGTACACAGCTAAAATGGTTAATATTTTTGTAATGTGCATCCCAACTCATTTTTACAAGTAGAGTTGCTTTAATTTGTGCCTAAGACAGAATTATTTTAGACGTGCCTTTGAATTAGAGTTAAGATCCTGTGCACTTGGGAATGGTAGATTTTGTATTTTTATTTTTTCCCACCATCTGAACTCTGACAGAGAGGGGGAGAGAGAAACAGAAGAGAAGAGAAGAGAAGAGAAGAGAAGAGAAGAGAAGAGAAGAGAGAAGAGAAGAGAAGAGAAGAGAAGAGAAGAGAAGAGAAGAGAAGAGAAGAGAAGAGAGAAGAGAAGAGAATTTTCTTATCAAATACACAGGGAATGAAAAATCAGAGACCCATGCACCAAACAACTGCACAGCTCAAATTGTTTTATCCCTGTTGAGGTGCTGTTGTTGAATTACACATAGGGTGGAGAAAGACTACTGAATTAAAAATGTCCTTTAGCTAACAGATCTAGATTGGAATTTAACTTAAACCAACCTGAGTGATATTCCAGAGGCTTTTATTGCTGGAAATAATACTGAGTGGAAAACAGTTACACTAAGTGGAAATATTTTATATCATAGGTTGCCATACTTTAGATTACAATTATATGGCTTTTGCATTCAGTTCCCATTATGAGCTCATGAAAGGTCCTTTTCTTCTTACACAGTCTTGGCTTAATGTGTAACAACAGCTCCTGGGTCAGAGCCCTTGTGAAAGTCCCTGCCTTTGCTCTTGAAGGTAAGCTCAGTGGTATGTGTTTGGGAGGAAGTGGTAAGGTTGGCCACATCGAAGAAAGCTATTATCAGGATCTGTGCATTTTCCACGTTCTCTCTGAAGTAAAAAATGAAGGAAACACAGCGTGACTACTCCAACTGTCTTCTCTGGCCCCTGTTTTATCATTGTTTTTTTTTTTTTTTTTCCGTTTTGTCCTGAAGATGTGAGCTGCTGTTGTCTGGAGGGGGAGGAAAAGGGTTTTCCTAGGGATGTTAATTTCAAGGCTGAGCAGTTTCCAGTCACCAGGCCTTGCTGGAAGTATCCTTCAAGATTTGCCTGGAGGCAGCAGGGGCCTATTTGTCTCACCTGCAAGAAACATGGTTTTAGGAAAATGGCCAGAAGTTTTGGAAGGTTTTTTAATTAGCACCTTAGTGTCTCTGGCTTTTGACTGCTTGTTTGTTAATTCTTATGGTGATTTTCTTCCTGGTAGTGTGTGCTTAAAGCATTAAGCTGTGATCTTCTCCTACTGTCTTCAAAGTTCTTTACTCAAGCGGTAAAATAGGTTTATATCAGTTTTTTGAGCATGACACATAATTTGGGCATATTTGTACTGGCATCACCTAATAACTGTAAAATCAAGATACAAGTCAGAAAACAATGTAAAACTATAATGCTGTTTTAGTGGGAAATACTCATTATTCCCTTGATACAGCAAGAAGTTGCTCTTGTCCAAATAATAAGTTATAAAACCTGCTTCCAACAGAAAAGAAAGCAAAATTGTGTTGAAATATTATTGAGGCATAACTTTTCTCCCTGGAGTAAGTTCTTTGTTGTGGAGAGAATAGGGGGAAAATAAAGCAGCAGTCTTTGCGCAATGTTCTTACAGAGAAATAAGAAAATGGGAGAGACTAGGCTGCTAAGTTTACACCTGCTTGAGTGAACTCTTTGGTCTCCAGTTTATCTGACACCATTCAGAAAAAGAAGGACTTTAGTCCATAACAGCTGGCAGTTTTGCTTTATTTCCTTTTATTGATAGTATCATACCTTATATGTATTCACCTACTATCTTAGACATACATGTATACTGTTGGATAATTAGATTTTCAACATGGTTTAAAACTCCCCCTACCTCAAATTATTAAGCTATTTCAAAACAAAAAATAATGCTGAGAGAAAATTTGTATTAGCTTGATTGATTATCTTATTTTAATCCATATTAAAGCTTTAAGTCTCTAGGCGTGGCTCTTTACTTCTAACACCTCATAAATTATGGCTATAATGAAGCAGTCATTTATCCTGAGCTGATGATAAATGGCTTGCCCTAGGAGGAACTAAAGAATAGGCAAGTAGATCATTTTCATATTTGGTGAAAACAATATTAAGTACCCAGACCTCAGTGATTGCCCTAATAAATGAATAATCTGAGGTGAGGGGCTTGGCAGTCAGTGTAAAAAATAACCTGAGCTTTCTCTGTCATTTGTCAGGCTTTGCTATGACAGCATGCATTATGGGTAAATGAGCAATCAGCAAGAACTATGTTATGGCTGGGATGTTTTTGAGAAATTTATCATATGCATTGCTTGGTACCTTAAGACCTTAAGGCTTAATGGCTATAGTGCATGACTGCAAGCGAGCACAGTTCCTATTTACCATGGTATGCTTCATTTGTGCTCCATCTCTCACCTTAAAGAAAGAAAAAACCTTTCCTGAATGAGCTGCATTTGGCTCTGCTTTTAAAACTTTAGAGTCTGTGTGGATGATGCGCACTCTCTCTGTCGACAGGCACTGCTCCTGGTATATTGGCTGAAAGAGGGTTTGTAGATCTGAATTGAAATACAACTTCAGGGTCAGAAAATGTATCAGCACATTGGGAAGTTGAAACCTAGATTCCAATACACCTGAAGCTAAATGTATTATAGAAAATGGTATTACCTCCTTATAATACTATTAAATATTTAATGCTATTTAAGAGTTAAATGAGTTTACCATCCTCTGCAAACCAGCAAAGAGTTGATCTCTTTGATTTATTACTGAACAGGAAATAACCAGGAGTAGCTGAGATGTGAATGCCTCAGTGGAATTATGCAGTGCATTCTGACAGTATCTGGATCATTATGGTTTGCTGCCATACATAGTAAGAAAAACGAAACCAGGATCCAAACACCTTCTTTCTAGGCCAGACATCCTCTTCCACACTCTTGCCTTACTCCTGTCAATCCTATTCTACAATAGCTGATCAAGGAGGATGTGGCTTTTCTAGTGACCTTTACTTCCATGGTACGCAGAATTTACAGGTGGCTTTTAAATCAGGTAAACATCTAATTCAAATTCTGACTATTTCTAGTTGAATAAATTTGCCCCCTAATTACTCTGAATATCACTTTCTTCTTGTATAAAATGGTAAAAATATTATTTTGAAGGGTTGGTGTGTGGAGTCAGTGAGATAATATGTAAAAGATACCTCATGATAGATGATCTTTAAATACTAAGTCTAGGTCTTATAAAGTTGTTTAAAGGCAAAGGATCAATGAGAAAGCTATTTTTCTGATTTTCTTTGAACATCTCAAACTTGAAGTCAGAGAAGTCCTCAGTGGGGAGATAGTCACTCACTCCTGCTTCTCTTCCTCAGTCAACTATGAAATGAATTGCCTGTTTTTCTGGCAACAAGAATAAGAGGCTGGAGTTTATAGGAGGGTAGTGTGAGGGAGGATGGAGGTGCGCCAGAAGAACTATAGAGCGTAGGTTCATGGGTTATCAAGAGGACTGAGTTTTTCTACCTCTGAAAATTGGGAGATATCTCTTTGAGGGTTTTGGACAGTATAGGTCAAGGAACTACATGGTTTAAGGAAATTTTTATTTATGTTTTAGGGATAAGGGAGCCTCTATGTTCTAGATTGTAGGCAAAATGAGAGAGTTTGATTATAATCTTTAAAAAAATAGGACCTCTTTTCATAACATGAAAGATTTTTAGACCTTTATGTACTTAACAGTTGACAAAAATCAGATTAAAAAAAACTACTGGAAATTCAGTAACACTTTTGTTCTTTTCATGTGTGGTGAAAGGGACAAGACTAGAGCCTTGGACATGCTAGGCAAGTGTTTTACACTGAGCTACACCCTGGCCTGGAATTGCATGACATTTTAAATTAATTTTGCACATAGAGAACCAGTAGGACATATGCAGGGAGTGTCTAAAGCTTCATCCCTTACAAGCCATCCTGATAAGGATGGGGGGAACAGTACTATGATACAGTTAAAAGTCATGGGCTTTCGAATCAGCTATACTAAATTTCTAATCCTAATTCTGACAACAGATGTACAATCATGGGCAATTCTTTCAGCCTTAATTTGCAATGAAAGGATAATATCAACCTCAGAGTGAGTGGTGATATAAGATTTAAGATAATGAAGATAAAGATAAACATGCACCATCACTCAGACCTACTATGTGCTTAATAAACTATGAGGAGTGGAGCTGGTAACTTGTTAAGGTTTCTGACATGACGGCGGAGGAAAGTGGGTAGAGTGGAGAGCGTCGGTTATAAAGCTGTGAGGTAGAGCCTCTGGCAAAGCCGTAAGGCAAAATCTGAGAGTCCTCACAGAATTTGAGGGTGACAGAACAAGATCAAAATGATGTTTTGAGAAGTGGTAAAGAATTTGAAAGTGCATGTGTAGCTATGAAAGTGGTCTGGGCACGGGGAAAGATAAACATGATTCCAAAGCTATCACCTGTCATCTTCAAGAAAGACCCATTTGATGCAGTTATGGAGAATCTGTTAAAATAAAAGTGACTTGGGGAAGAAAATTTGGAGAGTATAAAAAATTCTCTAGTGACTGTGATTTATGAACAGAAAGACTTCACAGACTATAAGACAGAAAAGCCAAGGAAAATACATAATGAATGGTGTCCTCTTGCTTCTTCAGAGAGACAGCTGAAGCTGTTCTTTGGAGTAACTGGGTCCCTCACTCTGCCTTCTCAGGGAAGAATTGCCGAAGAAAAATGACAGGCTGAGCCCTATTTCATTTCTGGGTGCATGGGGCAAGCAGCAAACCAGGCATTTTCAGTGGAAAAGAATAAACAAAGCTAGTCAAATAATAGAATGAAGGAAACAGTGTAGGTCATTGGATTGGGTAGGATGGAAGCTGTTGGCAAATTAAAGAAGGATATTCAGTGGCATGACAAGATCAAAGACAAGTTTTAACCTTGACTGCTGGTAGGTAGACAGAGGAGGTGTTCTGGGTTTTATTTTGTTTTTCTTGGTCATAATACAGTGATTGACTCCGAATGTTGGCAGGGATATTACAATAAAACCTGATTGTTTAATGCAAGCCTATTGCTTAGATTATGATATTAATTTTGGAGAGAGAGTGGTGCTATATTCCATTCTTTTTCTTTCCTCCAATAGAAACTGTCACAATACCTTGTGCACAACAATGGGTACTCAAAAATTATTTGATGCTTGAGTGTAATGAAAGGACATAACAGAGCATGAAGGGGTGTGGCGGGGCATGAGCAGAATCTCTGATGGTGGCTCTTTGGAAAAGAATCAAGGAGTTACAGAGAAGAGATCTGGAAGAAGCTGCATTTGTAATGTATTCTTTTCCATAGGACATCAAGAAATTACAAAGTAGATAGAGGGTGGGGAGAGAGTTCTGGTATATACTTTCAACTACTATGAATAGAAAAGACAATCCTTTACCAACATTTTGTGGATATTTGTTTTTGATACTGTGAAAGATGGTAGAATGAGCACACTTTCAAGAGGTTTACTCATTTAAATTCAGTAAATAGAGCACATCGTGAACGCAACACATTAGGTTAGTTTCCGTAGGGGTGTGGAAAAGTATACACTAATTCAAATAATTGCAATACAAAGTAATCTATTAGGGCCTTAAAGATACTATTCCATTTGACCAACTCTGTATGCAGGCTTAAAAATTATAAATGGGAAAACTGTGAAAACTTCATTGGAGATTGTAGGGCACCTCGAGTCTAGAAATGGAAAAAGACAATAATAATTAGTCCTCTGCCTTTGTCTGATAGCCTCACGTTAGGGAAATTCTTGCTATATACTTATTTGGAATTTTTGGCTCTTTTGATTTCTTTTTTCTTTTATAAAACATTAGTAATCTCTGCAGCACTTTAATACATGATTCTTCAATATGATACATCTGAAGCTTCCTTTTCTGGCTTGGAAGAATTTGAGTTAGTATTCTCACCCAGTTGGGATGCTTACCTGTCTACTGATCATTACATTTTTATATCTTGTTGCTACGTATCTCTTATATCATTTCTGCTTACTAGAATCAAATAAAATTACAGGAGATTAAAGTTTTCCAATTCATACTTTCATAGCGTATGGAAATTACTCTTAACTATAAACTGAAATGAAAAATTTTAAATATATCTTTTGTTACTGATATCCTCATCTGCCCAGAACCTTTTGTGTATTTGATATAATTTGAGACAAATCCAATGGAACAGTTTAAGACAAAGTTTTTCTACACAGGACAATACCATGATGTTCTCTGTATAATGAAATAACTCAAATTTGCTAAAGATGCACAAAAATAAACATTGTTTTAGCTCTTATAGTTACTTCTGTTTTGGGGTTGAGACAGAATTCTTGGGTATGTTGAAGTGGGTATATTCTTATTGTACTTACTAGTATACTGGTAGTGAATGTAGTAACAGGCTTGTATTGGTTTTGAGTTTTTAAAATGAATGCGAATTAAAATATTTTATTTTCCATAAATACCAAAAATATTCAGTGATGGATTTTTTTATCCTTGTGTAATTTTTTGTTAGACGATTTTTATCATATAGTGTAGAATGTGAATATGTTGGACACATTCTTTTTCTGCCAGGATGTAGATGGATTGAATTTCTCCTACAAAGCTATAGATCATCTGCTTTCATTACTGGACCTAGCTGTTAGATCAGTTGGCTGGGAAATGGCCATGCTTGTGTCTACTCAGGCCGCTTAGAGCAACAGGCTGCTCCAGGACACTTAGACCCATTGTCTGTACTTTGCTTGTCAAGGCAGTTTCTGCCTCACTAGGTCATTTGAAGTATCTGAGAAATACTTGTGCCTCTAAAGCATAGTCAACTTCACAAATAAGAATTGCCTGGCCTCTGTGCCTTTAAAGGGATGAATTTTTCTCAGCAACCCTGGCATTTAATCCTTGGTGACCACTAGCATGAATTTCACTACATGTCCAGAGCTGATTACTTGATCCTTAGGTCCGTGGTAAGCTGTCTAAACTGACAGGCAGGAGGGACTAAATATGTTTAAATTTTCATTTCCACCTTCCAGCAGAAGGGGGAAACTGAAAGATTTCCTTTAGAAGTTTTGGAAGACATGTGACTCATCCCTGAAAAGATGAGGAACTGTAATGGAATAAGAATCGTACTTTGACATAAAATAACTCAAACTTTGTTAATAGTAAATTAGCTGGAGTGTTATTTCCCTCTACTCTGTGTCCCTAGGACTTTAAAAGCCAGTAGACTTCAATCTTCTTCAGACCTTTTTGCTCACTCACTTTCTCCTGCCTGGGATGCTTGTCTTCGCCACCATTGCCCAAATCATTCTCATCTTTCAACATTTCCTCTGTTAAACCTTCCTTGCCCCAGCACAAGCCTGCATTACCTTTTTGGGATTCACCTGTCCATTAAGCGTTCAACACTTGAGCGAGAAGGCCACCCGACAGGATCATTAGCTGTATGAAGCCAAAGATTATTTTTAAAATTATTACTTTTATTATATAACAATTGATACATTAGTAAGAATGTATAACATATTTAACATATGTGCAAGTAGTGAATGCACTACCTAAATTAAGAAGTGGAGTATAACCGAATTATTTTATTCCCCATATGTATTTTTCTTATCTCATTCCCCTTGCCCTAGATACGATCTTCCTCTGAACATTATTTTTATGCTTCTTCTACTTTAAAAAATCATGTGCAGATACAGTCCCTACAATTAACGTGGTCGTTATGTATACCTAAATTGTACCAATAAACTTAAATAGGTAAGTTAAAAAATGGTTTTATTGTTGACCTATGTTGCAGTACATTGTTTGGGTATGCTTGTTTTCAGTTTTTTTTTTTTTTTTCATCTTGTGAATCTTGCTTGTCTTCATGCAGTGTTTTGTTTTTAAGATTTATTCAAGTTGTTAATTTTCATTGTTGTATATTTCAGTATATCACATTCTACCACAGTTTTTAAAAATTTATTCTTTTAGCCGAGCGTGGTGGTGCACGTCTTTAATCCCAGCACTCAGGAGGCTGAGGTAGGCGGAGCGTTGTGAATTTGGGGCCGGCTTGGGCTACAACGTGAGCGCAACGCCGGCCTGAGCTACATAGTGCGACCCTGCCTCAAAAAACTAGGGACGGGAGTTTGGCTTAACCGCCTGTCTGTCAAGCACGAGGTTGTGAGTTTGATCCCCGGTGAATTTATTCTTTTATGGATGGGTGTTGGGGTTTGCTGTCTTTTCATGTAAGCAGTGATGAAGAGAGCAGTCTGAAATGTATCTTCCAATATGAATATTCAAGACTTTCTCTAAGGTATATGTTTAGGAATTGAATTGCTATGTCAAGGATATAGCACAAGATAGTACATAATTGTGTTAAAGTAATTGCACCAACTTACACACACAAGCATGTATAGGAGCTTCTGCTTTTTTATAGATACATCACTTATGACCTTGCATTAGTCAGTTTAAGATTACTAAACAATACCTGAGGTGATTAATGTATGAAAAAGAAAGGTTTGTTAGCTTCCAGTTTATTTATTTGTTTCTTAAATTTTAATTTTTTTTTGGTACCAGGAATTGAACTCAGGACCTCTCACTTGCCAGGCAGGTGCTGTGCCACTGAGCTATATCCCAGGCCTCATAGCTTACAGTTTAAGGGTTCAAATCCAAGATAAGATAGCCTCATTGGTTTGTCTCTTGATAAGGTGCCAAATGGCAATGGTAGGAATGTGTTTCAGACAGTCTGGTCCCATTATGAGGTAGGAAGGAAGGGGAGGTTGGGGAGAGACCTTCAACAAAGACCCTCAGCCCTTGGATCCTAAAACTTTCCAATTGTGCCACTGCAGGGACCCAGCCTTTGACACGTGCACCTTTTGCGGGCGGTGGGGGGGCACTTATTCAAACCATGGCAAGCTTCTATTAGTATTTCCCTCCTAATGAAAAGATTGTCTTTTTATGTGCAATGTGGACCTTTGATGTTTTATGTTTAGGGAATTCATATTACTGTTGACAGCTTATTTTTTCTATTGAATTTTTGTTGAGTTTTATTTATTTTAGAGGTTCTTTTTATATTCTGGATACTAATCCTTGATTAATTATTTATTGTTGTAATGTATTTTTCTAGTTTGTAACTTGTCTCTTTCTCACTATCTCTAAATGAGCAGATGGTCATATCTTAATACAGTTAGCTTTACCAGTGTTTGCTTTTATGGCTAGTAGTTTATATGTCTTGTTTGAAATTATTTTTAATTTCTGTTCTAATCTCTGTCCCCAGCACCCAATCTAGATTCATGATCACAATAAATTTTTGGTTTAAAAAATAAATTAGTAAATAATATAGACAGAAGATTGACAAAAATTACTTTATTTGCCAAGCACATGTGGTTTGTAATTAAAAATGCTGCACGTTGGGACGAGAAAACCAGATAGCACTGTACCTGAAACATTTCTTCATGTGCTGGTTGTTTCCAGCAGTATCACAGGCTGGTGCTCCACCCATATCTTGTCATTTCTGTGTGTGCTGGTATGGCTCCTCAGTGCTTTGCTGAGCTGCCTGACCTGGTCATGGAGCAGGTCAGAAGTGTGAGAAATTATGTCCCTGGGGATCAGCTCTCAACACATGACTGATGGGAATGGGTAGGTAAAGCTCCCAGGTCCCTTGGCTCAGCTGTGCTACTCTGCACTGTTTCCCAGGGCTCTGAAATGGTGACGGGATTGATGGTTCACCCTTTCGTTGACTTTTGGCCCTCTTCTGTCTCACTTCCTCCCTTACCCAGATTTCCTGGGACCACCTTTGAAATAATCTATTTGCTTCTGAATCCTGTCTCAGGGTTTGCTGATGTAATTAAAAATATCTTAATGTCAGTTTCTGCTTTAGGCTCTGGAATACTTGTGAGTTAGAATTGGATAAGTGCATCTTTGCGACCTCCCCCAGCCCAGAAAACTATTTTTATTGTCCTGTTCTTGAATAGGTTATTCTGGGTAAAGAGTAAAGTGAGAAAGTATATATTTCTGAATAAAGTATGTGGTCTCCGGAGCTAAGCTATCTGAGTTTGAACCATGGCCTTTTCATCACTTATTAATTCACCTACCCCCTGCCCCATTTCCTTGCTTGTTAAATGGGGGTAAATAGTAATATGTTCCTCAGACTTACTATACAGATTACATGAATTAATGTAATCAAAGAGGTGAAACTAGTGTTTAGCTTGTGGTAAGTGTTCAGTAAATGTCAGAAATTAGTTGTGTCATGTACCTTTCTGTAGCCTTTGAATGAATTACACATCTATTGATAACGTTTTGGGAAGAGAGAGAGATCATTATGCATTTTCTGTCACTATATATATGACATTGCAATATGGCTTTGCTGAAAGCTTAGGATGGTTGGTCTTACCTTTCAAAAATAATTTTTCATTTGTTTTTGGAAAAAAAGTTTCAATCTCATGAGTGTTGACCTCCACTTTGAGATTATAATGGATTCCCTTGTAATGCCTGGGGAGAAGGTAGAATGCCAAATTAAAACAGATTTCTTTGTAAATCTATACTTTTCATTTTCCTTTAACTCAAGAATAGCTTTACTCTTACTTGTTGGTAGTTTCAGGCTAAGAAGATGGAAGTATATAAAGAAAGTTTTTGTCTGTAGGAATAACATTCTAGCAAGCTTGATTCCCTTGAATGGATGGAGATGAAATTTGAAACTGTGTGACCACCAAAGAAGGTACTCCCATGTACACTTTGTTGACCAATCTTTGATACTCTATCAGTGGAGCTGACATGAGTTTCCTAAATTTTTCTTGTCCTTTGACTAAAAATTGCAAGGAAGTTAGTATTTGAATGTGTTCTGTGACCTTTAACAGTATGATTTTTGTATAGAAACTAAGCCTTATCAGAGACCAGATTTCATAGATTGGTTCTGGTTAACAATTATGTTTTCCTTGCATTTTAGAGTATTTGGGACGCAGCTAAGTGTAATGGTTCATAGATTATATTCAAAGCCAGAAGACCTTGCACTGTTGGTCCCATGTTATAAGCTTTTGTTTCCTCAACTAGGAGATGTGAAAAATAATGAGATTCACTTCACAGAGTTCTATCAATGGTAAATTAGAACACAAAAATTGTAATTTGTTCTTATGAAGATTTTGTTTTACTCATGAGATTATTAAACTATTCTAAATATATTTTTCCTTTATCTTTTCTGTGGTTTCAGAAAGGTAATTATCCTTATAAACATTTTTAATGAATAATGAAAATATACTTCTTATATATGTCAACTTCAAGTATTTCAGTTGAATTGATTTAGACTCTAGTCAAAACATAAAGTGAAAGTTCTGAATAAAGGATAAAGAATTTCTGAGAATTCTTACTATTCTTAATCTATAGTAATATTTGCTTTTCAGTGTTATTCACTCATACATGGTTAACATATCCCAATTTTATGTTAGTTACTGTACTATGCATTCAAAAGAGGTTGAAAGTGAGATTTCTTAGGTGTGGCAATGTAGTTTTAGCATCAAAAGAGAAAACTGTAATTTCAGTAATACTTTTTGTGATACAAATCACATCAAAGAAACTGACATTGTAGAAAAGCCATTTAGCCAGAATTTCCCTTTTTATCATAGAAGCAGAACCAATTGCAAAATATGAGCACAATGCAATATTTCTTCCTCAGCTATGTAAACAAAGACATGCATACAAATAAGGAGATATGGATCTTCTTACCATATTCAGAAATAGCCAGTTATAGTGTGTTCCTTATGTCAACATATTGCAAAAGATAATTGAAATTCCAGCAAGTGCCTATGTTATTAACAGTGGAGCTGATGCCATTATATTCTTGTAAACATCCAGATGAATACAGTCAGATATATTGAAGAATGATTAAGTGTTGTAACCTACTGTAGTGCTTGATAATGTTACCGTTTTGGTCCATTATTGGAATATTGTATCTGGTTGAATTAATGTTTATAATGGTTTTTTAGTGCTATTGTCTGCTTGTTTTTATCCTGATTTATGTGGTTAGCAAAATGAATGTAATTCATGTCGATTTTTTTTAAAGAAATGCACTTTAAAAGAAGCAAAAGTCTTTCTCAATAAAGTTTGAATTAAAAAAACTAAGATGTAAATAACAATGGTTTTTTTCTCTAATTGTCTATAGCAAGAAAATATGTGTTTTAAAAGGAAACATGGGTTCACAAGAAGATAAATAGACACATAATCCAGAGGCCAGTTGCTGGCAGAATTTCTTAGTTTGATGTGACTCTGTCTTTGACAGTTCTCCTAAGGTAGGTTATTTTGGAGAAAACATATGTTTCCATTTTCTCTCCCTCTGCTTCCCTTTGAGTCCCCAGGCTCCACTAGGGTCACAGAAACATTAAGGCTTTTGTCACTGTGATTAATAGCTCTTAAGATCATCTTTAATTCACTCACTAATGACTGAGGGTCTTTCTGCTCTCCAAGTAATCGGGTGATATATGAGCCGATAGTACACCTTGTGGCAGAGGTGAAAATCATTCAGGCAATGCAAATATTGTCACGGGAACAAATGTTTTCCCTGTTAATAAAAATTAATGAATTCTACCCAGGAGCTAGTGATGGAAGTTGTGGCAAAGGAGATCCAAACACAAATAACTTCTTACTGTTAAGAATCACTTGCATATCCTTTCTAGTTATAGAAAGACGAGCATCGCTGTATATTTCCACATTTCCAAGAAAAATTACTTTATGAAAACACATTATCCTATCTCAAAATTAATTTTGAAAGTTATTTAGTATATTTAAAAACGTGAACTTTGGCATCCTATTTGTTTTAACCTTGCTTAAACTACAGCTTTCGACCCAGTGCTCCTCTAATGAATACATTCCTCTCTTCATAGCCCAGTTAAGACCAAGAATTATAGTGGTCAGGGTTTATAACTACAAAATGATGTAATGAAGTTTAAATCTGAAAAACCCCTTGTAACACATCATAAAAGATTGATGAAACAGACTGGAGATTAATAAGTGGTTTGAATAGTTTTGAGAGCAAAAACAAGAAAAACACATTTGTTAACTCTATCCTATTTATTGAATTTTTTAAAAATGAAAACATCTTCTTTCTTACATCACACCTACCTGAACCGCTCGTTTATTTTGTAAGACAATAAACGTACAATGCTGTGAGAAGGTGTGCTTACTCTTTATGTCTGGAAACTTGCTATAGAGCTAAATCTGTTGTCTTTTTTGTTTTGTTTTGATAGTCCACGATTCTTTCTTCTAATGACCAAAATCCATTGTCTCAATGGAATAAATATTTCTGAAATAACTTCTAATCCTTCCCCTATCATTTACATCTTAGAACAAGAAAACAGTAAACTTTTAAAACACATTATTTTACCTCTCCACAGTGCTTATCTACAAAGGAACATATTACTAAGGGGGAAAAAAGCTCCACTTGTTACTATTATTTCTGGTAGGCACCCAAGGAGAGTAGCTAATTTGTTCTTCATCAATGCCAAGGACAAATTAAAACAAAAAACCTAACTGAATTATGCATTTATGTTTGCTTGCTTCTAAAGTGTGCTTATTTTCCTCAGAAAATTCAAATGAAAACATCAAAAATTGCCAATATATTTTGCACATTATCTCAGAATCTATTTGTGTAATTTTAAAATTAACTGAGTTTAAAAAATACTAAAGGGCACATGATATCTAAACAAACTAAATTGAAACGTATTAAAAGAAAAAAATAAACTTGATTATCAGTTAAATTTGACAGCAGAGAATGGTTATAACTAAAGACGCTATTCCTGCCACCTCTGTTAATAATAGATCCATTTTCCCCAAATGAATTCAGATAATAGTTTTTCTATGTTTAACATAGAATTTTTCTCTAGATTGGTGCTTCTTCAGATGTGGTTTTTGGGTCTCTTGCATTCAGATCTTTTGGAGGGTCTCTTAATTTAGTCACAGTAAGCGTGTGGAAATGGGCTATACATTTGCATTTTTTGACAAGCATCAGAGATGATTATTACAGAAGGGTTAAGAACTATTGTTCTCAAAGTTATTAAGAGAAATTTCCACATGGAAACATTGTTTGTAATACATAGAGTAGCTTTCTTCCTTCTACATATAAAATGAATTTTCCACAGTTGGATTTCACTATTTCTATAAACTTTTGTGTTTTACCTTGATTCCAAAAGAAAAATATGGAGTTTACACAGGTTCAGTACATACCTGGTAGGTAAAGGCTTTGGGCAAGTGCAGACAGCAAAGAAATCAAATATGAGCTTTTTTTTTTTTTTCACCCACAGAAGTTCTAATCACATAGTAAACAGTGAGAATTTACATGGATCTTTATGTCATTAAGCCTGAGAACCACTATTTAGTTGCAGCTGGAGCAGAATCTTGGCACAGAATAGAACAATCTAGTGTACCCTTTAACCTTGCCCCTTTTAACTGTGCTTGTGAGAATGTGTGTGCTTCTTTAAAAAGGTGCTGCATATCTTTAAGCACTATTTGCAGACTTTGATATAAAGGTCACCTCACTGTGCATACATTTTAAAATTTGAGAGTGGGGAAAAATGGATGAATTAGATTCATAGCCTAACAGGATTTTTAAGATGCTTGAAATTGAAATAACTTAACCATATGATGGTTAAGTTCATATTTTAAAGTCTATCTATAATTTTAAATCAAGGATGCATTTATGTGACTTTGAAATCTCTTCTTCTGTTTCCTAGACATTTTCCCCCTCTATACTTCTTGGTTGAGTATTTTTAAGTAACTCTTTGAGATCCGTGAAGACTAAATAAAATAATGAAAACGAAGACACGACAGTGGTATAATTATCACCTTTCTCCATGTCAAAGTGGCAGAATTAAACAGGACTTATACCAAGTCTCAAAATAATGGCCCCTGGCCTATATTCAACCTGCAGACATAATGTAGCTTGGCTAATACAGTGTATCTAAAAAATGGGGAAAACAACACCTGAGCATTCAAATTTCTGATTTGCCTTGCAGTCTCAAATTATCTGGCCACGTCTGGCCACTTTTCTACATGTCATCAACTAGCCAAAGCTGAATAGCACCTACTTCCTTCACATGATGGGTGGGCTCTCCTGCTTCCTGCTTTCTCTAACAACCTCTGTTACTTACACCTCAGTTACCTGGTGTGCATTTAGCCATTTATATATATGTGAGCACTAATCCATGCTATGAACAGGGCACCCCCACACAGGGTAATCTGAAAATCTCAAAGTCATGTGTATCTGGTGTTAAGATTTGTGTCAAGCCTGCCTATTTAACTGTATTTATCTTGGCAGATACTGAAATTAGTTTCTGTGACTTTAGACTAATCAGGTGAGTAAATCAGAAAATCTGTTTGGAAATCACAAATTAGGGAAGTCAATTTGAGCTCATGTTTTTAAAATTTACTTATTTATTTATTTATTTTGCATTTGGTACTGTTCGATTGGCAATGGGTAGAGGAGAGACTTTCTCTTGCGTAGGTCTTGGCATTCTGTAATCCCGGAAGACATTGCTCTTGCTTATGTTCTATTAGCAACAGCAAGCCAGAGGGCAGCGTCAACTTTAGAAAATAATTATCAGGACATCTATACGGATATTGAAGCCCTTTAGTAACCACCGGCAGGTCCCAGCCTCTCTGCCACAAGCTTGGGTTTCCAAGGCTGACAAGTTCCTGCTACTCCTTTCCTACCCTCCCACTTGAAGAAAGGCCACAAGTTCAGACTCCCCCTGTATGATGACTTTGGGTTTGTCTAACTCAGCCCTAATCCCTTTGGCATAGTCCAGTCTTGCGTCTTTCAAAGGATCGTTATATTAACCAACAGGATGGTTTAGATATATCTTTATTGGACCTTTGCTGAAGAACAGTTTAATATGACTCATTTCCCTTTATATGTAAAGACAGTGACTGAAACAGACAAGGTAGAAACCAAGCCCAAAAATGTTATTAGAAACTTGTACTTGAAAATGTGTAAAATTCTACTGGAGCTGAGGGATTTATTTAGAATGACTTGACATTCTTTGCTTGGATGTCTAAATAGGCCTTTGATACCATTTTTGGCCTCACTTTGAACCTTGTGTAATAAAGAAGGAAATGAAAGCAAAGGTAAACTTAAAGTATTGTTTTACTCTAAATGCTTTCAGTGCAGGGTCTTGTTATCTAATGATTGGTACTAGATGGCTGGTATAAATCGCACAGTCTGTTCTTTGCACTCATGGCTAAGGGAGGTGAAGGCAAAGGAAATCAATTGGAACTAGCAGGTAACAAATGACCAGTCTTAGGCAAACAGAGCAGGTAGGGAAAATAGACTTGTGGACATAGATTACCAGGAAACAGTGACTGAGGGCTTTTCTTCTTATTCAAAATTGAGTACGATTATACAGAATAAGTAATTAGACAATTATGAAAGACAAGACTATCTTATCTGTTCTTATTGTAGGCCCTATTTTAGAGCTACTAGTTTTTTTGAGGGTCTGTGAGATTTGAAAACAATTACTGGCTTAAATGAATGAAAATGGTAAAATCAAAATGAATAAATGTTTATCAATAAAGTGCTATGCCGGCCAGTTAACTACAATGCATTTCATTTTTTAGAGCTGTATTTTGAGTTTTATTAGGCATAGAATGTGAGAATATTTTAAGTTTTGATGTGACAGAGAATATAACTTCCAAAACTAGGTACCTAAGACACACAAAAGTCTTAAAATGACCCCGATGAAGGATGACATTTTACAACTGAATAACATTTCCTGCCAGCGGGTATCAGAATATTGGAAATGAGAATTTACTGAAAAGTAAGCTACTTTGAGTTAGTTCTATGAATGAGATTGACTTGTGCTCAAAGTACCATCTTGGGGCAAGTATCAACCCATATTCTTCTTTTAACTTCTCTAAACTCATGCCTTTCTTATTATTCAAAATTTATTTTTTTTCTTGTATAGTTATGTTCCCTTCTAAAATCTCTAAAGTTCTAGTTAAACTTTATCTTTGAACTTGGAGCTGTAAGAAAGACATGGGAGTCTTTACAACATAGATAGTACCTGATTGTACATTTGTTCAATTTCTCTTAGTTTCTTTTCATGCACAGTATCTTATTTGATCTTTACAACAATCCGTGGATGTACAGAAGTGTTAGTATCACTGGTCCCATGTGACCAGTAATGCCGTGGAGAACTAGAGATGCTGGTAACACAACTATTAAGTGTGGAAGAGCCTGGAACTCGAGTCTTCTGTCAAATCCAGCTGCTACTACTATATCCAGTTATAGAACATACATTTACAAGGATATTTCTAGAGAAAAATTTCAAGATATTTGTCCCTAATAAATTTTACATATCATCTAGTAAAGAGTATGTTTATGTATCTATGCAATATTCAAGCAACAAATATTTGTTGAACATATGCTATGTGCATGATACCATGTTAGCCTCTGGTCTTGTGATGAAGAATAAAGTAGATACAATCCTTCTGCTTTGGCATTTACACTTGGGGTTGCATTCACTGCTTAGACTGACTCTGAATCAATGTGGCTAATTATTTTTTTACTGCAAAATTATTTAAATTTAAAAAGTGAATCTCTTCCATGCTACTCCTAAGAAAGACAGATTGACAGACAGATAGACAGATTCACAAAATGATTGATAGGAAAACGTAACAGCTGGAATAACAAAATGCTTATGCATAGAGTTTAGAGTTCTCATCCTGTTACTAACTAACCAGATGCTTTTCAGAGGGTTTTCAAAGTTGTGTAATTTTGCATTTACAAAGGTCCTTAGAGTGCGCTGTAGTCTCCTTTTACAGATTGTGATACCGTTTGAATATTCTTAGTATTAATGTATACACTGGTTGTTGTTCCTGTGACTCTTTGATTATACCATGTGCTTATATTTTGGATGCAGTTTTATAGTAACAAGTGTCTGGTCCCTTTTCTGGACACTGAGCTTCTTAACAGCAGGGTCGCTCTTCATTTGCACCTTCCTGTTATCCTCATCCCCTCCCAGTGCCTCACATAGAGACTTTCAGGCGATGGAAAGCTGTAAAGTCAGCCCCAGGGCATCTAAATTTGATTCCAAAGACCTTTCGCCACAAAAGATCTCACTGCTCTCAGTTGTTGGTCTGAAGAAGTAGTTGCAGCCTTAAGAGTTTTGTTCATGAGTGAAGTCAAGACAAAAAATATTTTACAAGTACCAAAAAAGGTCCAAGATAACTACTGCCATTTTACATTTTTTTCTAGAAAATTTAAAAAAATTTGTGTATTAATTTACTAGGGCAACCATAACAAAATCTCACATACTACATAATTTAAACAACAGAAATTAATTTTGTCATAATTCTGGAGATGACAAGTCCAAGATGAAGATGTCATCAAGTTTGGTTCATTTAAAACCTCTCTCCTTGGGTTGAAGATGGCAGCTCTCTTGCTGTGTGCTCACATGGCCTTTCCTCTGTGTCCAGGCGTTGATTCCATCCTAGCATCCTCTTCTTATAAGGTCACCAGTTCTACTGGATTAGGGCCTCACTTAAGGACTCATTTTATCTTATCTATCTCCAAATACAGTCACGTTCTAAGGTACTGGGGGCAAGGATACAACTATTTAACTCATCTCTTCATTAATTGCTTTTTATCTTTAGTTCCCACGTCAGCTACCTTTCAATTTCAGGGTTTCATTTTGAATGGTGGAAAAACAGTAATAATTCCTAAGTTTCTCTCTACTAGGATACTTTTTATTTTAATAAATATTCTCTCCCTGGTTATTCTATCTACTGTATAAGATGTTGCTGCAAATACCTTAGAACTAGATATACACCTAAATTGAGATGTCTAATAGTTTAACCATGTCAAGTTCATCACCTTTACTGAGCACAAGGTTGTCTAATTGCCAAATTGGCACTACTCAACTCTATTTTTGTTTATAGCAGCAAGGATAGTAATTTTCTTTTGAATTAATAAATAGATTTTCTTTAATTTTAAGCTAAGAATTAATTTATTTGACATTTATCAATAGTATATATGAAATGTCTTTCTTTGACATCATTCAGTTCACCTAAAAAAGTGAAAAATGTTTATCTCCACAGAATATAAGATTATTATATTGTGTTAGGATCTAAAAAATATAGATGTTGAAGAAAACAGAAGCACTGTGACTTTAGATGGGAATATTTAATTTAAAATTATAGTTTTTATTGAAAAAGCAGAAAAATTTAGAAGTATAAAGATCAGCATGTTTGTGACATCAGAGGAAAAGCAAGTAATGAAAAAATTAAAAAGTTACAAGAGACTTGAAAAAGTGTTCCTACCTTGAGAAGCTGTCTGTTGTGAATGCATGCTTATTATGGAAGAAATGTGTTCTGGTGGATAGCGTATGAGCTGTGAGTAGAGATGGCTCTGGTTCTCAGTGTCCTCATCTGTAAAGTGATTGTTGTTTAGCTTCTACCCTAACAGCATTGTCATGAAGATCTAATTCATGTACAGGTGCTATCTGAAGCATAGTAGGCACTCATTAAATGTGTCTCTTCCTCCCACATTCTCTGTTAGCCTAATGCTGCTAACCAGATAGTTACATGATACTTTACATTTGGAAGAGAGATTCTCAAGACTCTCTGGCACCATCTTTTCTGTTCTATGAGCAGCTCAATTAATCTCATATTAACTGTAATTACTCCTGTAGCCCTTTTGCTTCAGTAATTATTATACTTGTGACTGCTGTAAACTGGTTCTCATATGTTTCATGCTATTAGTGCAGAAAACTATTCATTGACTTCAAATCAGATGGATTTGAAAAGGTGAAAAGCACTTTTCAGCATGAGTGAGCTGAGAAGGATGGAGGGTGAACATTAATTTACTTCCATTTTTGGAAGCTTCTGGCATCTGCTGTGAACACAGTGATGCCATTTACCAACCTTCCAGCATCCTCAGGAACAAGAGGTTTCTTCTCCCATCAGGGTGTCTACCATCTTGGAGTTGTGCTGTGAGTTTTAGCTTGGGCTGTACCTTAGGCATGAAAGGATTTTCACACCTGGCTATGCCCCAAGGGCCTCTCCAGGGACTTGCACTTACCAAGTAGAATCATGGGAAAATGTCAGTGACATCTTTTTAAATTAAAAATTTTAGACAAAGTTTTCCCATGGGTTTTAGAAAAATATGTTTCAACAGATAGAGCATAGTCAATCAAAATTTTATTTTTATGTTACAACTATTTTAGAGGATTTTTTCTAAATAATAACTCAATTTATTAATAATTTTTAAAAGTGAAAAGTATCTTTGCAATATTGATTCTATAATATCATTAAAATACAGAAAACAACAAGGAAGTACCATATATAAGTTTATTCTGTGAGATAATGACTTTCAAAATTTTGGGTGCATATCTTTTTATCTTTTTTTCTCTGTATAGATCTTATGTTACCAAAAGGGCATCACTCTGTGCTGTTTAGAAAACCAGCTTTTTTTCCTCCCTCATTGTGTTTCAAATATTTTCTCATACCATACAATACTATTCTTTTTCAACATATGGCTGCATTGAATTCTACTGTGTTTATTTTTCCAAGGCTTCTATTGTTGGCCATTGGATTGCTAAGATTTTTCATTATTGTAAGTAATGCTGTAACAGCCAGACACAGTGCAGCAAAGTGGTTAAGAGTATGGGCTTTTAAATATTCTGTATCACTTACTGTTGGACTAAGCAATTTACCTTTTCTAAATCTCCATTTCCTTAGCTACAGAGCGAATATACTGTTAGGACCTACTTTACATTGTTGCTGTAAGGCACTGGATATAATCTTAATCCAGTGCCTGATTCATAATAAATGTTAAACAAATGCTACATATGGTTGTCTTTTTATTGTGTACATTTTCTTACATAGTCTTATATCTAGAAATGGAATTTCTGAATTAAAAGCCACAATCTTTTTATAGTTTTTGATTCATAATAACAACTCTGTGCTGTATCTGGACAGGATTGGAGGGACCAGCTACATGCTAAATACAGATGTGAATTTGGATAACTTGAGTGTCTTAATCATAGCTGTATTTTCTAGTGGAAAGAGCATAGGAATATACATTCCTTGTCTCAATTGACAAGTTTGTCTGATGCCATTGAAGTCATTCGTGTAAGGCATAAAAAATTTAGAGTGTGGCAGTCCTTGGAGGCAGGCAAATTAGATTTTTATTCAGTAAGCTTATAAATTTTCATTGATTTCAACTGGTTATCTGGGGTGCATGCAAGTGGGGAGTTTCTGCAAATGAACACTAAATTTTAATTTTCCTCTTTTTCCTCTGTTTAGCCAGGGACATGTGGGTCTGGCTTTTCTTATTGTAGTTAAGCTGAATATATGGTATTGGGTGTTTCTGTAGTATATAACAGAGCCTTTTCTTCAACTGAATCTGAAACTCTTCCAAAGTCAGAAGGAGAAAAAAAAAAAACTATCCCTGAAAGAAATCACTTGTTTGACTGTAATAATCTACAGAAACTGGTTAAGGCATTAAACAAAAAATAAATGAATCAGATAGAACTAGTATGTCAGGAAAATAGAACGTAAAATGCCTCTGGAATCTGTAGGATATTTTCTGGTACAAGGGGGTTTCTGAGTCATGGTTCATTTACAATGTCTGTTTCCTCACTCAGGGAAAGGTTTCTAATAGATTCAAGGAGACTCTAAGCCTTGCAAATGTCTTGCTCAAATAAAGGCAGCTCTGTGAGGGAAGAGGTTTTTTCTGTTTATGGAGAAAACTTGCCAGTCATGTTTCACATTGTGTACCTTCCAGAACAACCGTTTTCTTTCACACCATGGTGAAGATGGAGGTTTGTACAATCATCTCTTCGAGGTCTCTGATCAGAGGGGTCATGAGCCGTGACTTTTTTAGACTAACTGGAGATAGACCGCCAGCTTGTTCCGGAAGTCGTGGTAGACTTAGAGAAATGTACTGTTAGTCAGATCAGAAAGATTTTGAAAGCTGTCCCGAAGTTTTACTACCATAAAATCAGATGGAGGGTTTAGCTGTGCCACTGAAAGGATGCTATTTTCAGCTTTTAAACCAGAGCATCATGGTCTTTGCACAGTAGGAATTTGACAAAACCTCAGCAATCTTGAAGATGCTTGTCTTAGTTTTCAAGGTCAGACTAAGAAACAGCTCTTGAGCTAGTCCCACAAGTGGTGGTCTCCTAGAACAGTGAGTTTTTCTTTCTTTCAGCTGGGGTAACTACAGGGCTATTGGGAAGATGATGAAATGTCATGGGCTTAAGGGGAGCTTGAAGCATTTGACTGTAAATTCTGGCAGAAGAAGAAGGGTACATTTTGGGGCTTGTTTGCATCTTAGACTAAATCTCTGGGACCATTGGAAATTGAGTAAACACTGCCTGGTGATGTCAGGGCACATCTGTCTTCCACTTATATCTCAGCTTGCTTTGGGTTTAAGATTAAATATTACCTCTTTGGTTATTTATAGTTTATTTATGAAAATCCTAATGACTCTGTGTCACAAAAACAGTCAGAATTAAAGAAGGCAGATTGAAAGGGGCTTAGGAGAAATGAGTCACTGTCTTTACTTGGATGGCTCCAGTAAGGTTGGACAAATTGCGAGCCTCCTTGGTACCTCACTTTCTTGTGTGGAACATGATGGAGTTATATCTGGGGACTTCCTCAAAGTCCTTACTAATAAGTCATCTTTTTTATGAATCATCTTCAAAGGCTCACTGTCAAAGATCTCTGAAAATCCAGTGATAAATCTCAGTGATTACTTTCAATCATTGTTTTCTATAGTTTCCTCTTCTTCAAAACAGGGTGAAATTTAATGTTCGTTGTTGTTGCTATCTACCAGGGATTCTATATAGTTTTTCCTTTACGAATGATCAGAAAATGTGAAGTTGAGTAAGTATGCTTACCAACTCATGGAAACATAAAATGTTTTAATGGAAAAGACTTTAGGCAAGCTCTTCCTTCCCTGAAATTCCAAGAGGTGAATTGGCTTTTGGAAGGCAACTTTTCCTGCTTTCCTTTTCCTGGTAATGCCTCCATATATGAACTCGTCCTTTAAGAAATATCTCCTTTTTACAAACCATTGACATTATAAGGATTCATAGTGTCCAGAAATTCCAACTGTGATCCATGGACGAGCAGCGTTAGATCCCCCAGGAGCTCATTAGGAATATAGGATCTCGGGCTTCACCCAGATTCACTGAATCAGAACTTGCGCTTTAACAAGATCTAAGGTGATTTCTATGCACATACAATTTGAGAAGCACTGTTAGCATATAGATCTTAGACTCGTGATCCTAATTCAGTCATTTCCTCTGCTGAAAACAGCACACTTTTGAGAATAGTAATGATAATGATTGTAATTTGTTGTGTACCTTTCCTTCATTGTGACAAGATTCTTATTTTCAAGCTCTACATGGTTGATGATATTTTATTTTACATGCAAAAATACAGAGTTTCAGAGGTAGAGTAACTTAAGACTGTGTGCTTATGAGCAATAGAGGGTAGATTTAAAGTGAGAATTTTCTGATTGTAAAACCTGAATGTTCACTGGGCCATACACATGGTTCAGGCTTTATTTAAGCTTGATGCATAAAGAGCCTGGCTTGGTGCATCTCTGTTGAAAGTTTAAATTTTATTTTAAAGGTTAATGATTTTTTTTCAAATTGTAGTATCTTTGGCCTTAAAAATAGAATCATGGTCTTTTTAGCCCCATTAAATTAAAAAATTTCTTTCCATTCAGAACAATGTGATCTGGAATGTTAGGCAAAAACAAGTGAAGAAAAAAGTTTGAAATTTCCTGCCCGTGAAAAGAAAATTTTTTCTGTGGTTTGCTTCACTTTGTGAAATACATTATTCCTGTATAAATTCATTGCATTTTTATATTTTTTGCATATTTGGTGATCAGTTTGAACTTCAATTAAGTATTATCAAGAAATATAAATAATCATGGTATTGATATTTTGTTATCAGAATGCATCAGTTGTCTCTTTATTAGTTAAAGTCTCTCTCACACACACACACACACAGCAGTCTAGACAACAAATACTATAACAAAGGAATGTGAATACAATTTTAGCTATAACTGTTACTTTCAAAGGCACTTATTGGCAGAAACGAGCCTTCTGGTGGCAACTGGGAAAGCATTTATCTTTAAAAAATATAATGACTACAAAGAACAAAATAAAACTTATAATTTATTTGTTTGTATAATACAAATGATACAATATCATAAGGCATAAGTTTTATTCTTAAAATTGTCCAGTTTGTTTACAAAAAGTCAACTCCCTAGTTCTGTACTGTGTGCTTATTACTTTTAAGAAAGTTGGATTTTTGTTTGGATTATTGTAGGCAATCTGTGTAGAGATGAAAAAAGTTTAACCATTTTCACCTATTTATTGTTTAGGCTCCCATCTCTTACCTCTGGAGACGTTGTTAACTGAGAAATATTTCAGAATTTCTGAGTCTGAGTAGTGGCATTTTTCAATTTAATAAAGCAAAGAAGTGTATAGATGAAGAAGAAAGAAGTTAATATTTTCAAAAAAACATATTGTAGGTGATTGGTGTACTAACCAGTAAAAAGGGACATTCTTATTAGTTAGTTTAGGCTATTGAAACAGTGATGTATCAGGGAGAAAAGAAGGAATCAAAGGAAAGCAAAGAAGGAAGATAGTATTAAAAAGCAGAGGGACAAACATGCACCATTTGAAAGATATACTAGAGTGATGATACGAGTTAGATCTATTACCGTTGGCCCATTGACCAGCTGGCAGAGCAGATTAGCAATGGACCTGGAAGAGAATAAGTAGAGGTGCCATGTAGAACACTTTAGCAATCTGGAAACATACATATGACAAACAGCTCCAAATTCCTTGAGAGTGTCTAAATTCTAGCATGACTGTGCTTAAAAAAAAAAAAAAGAGTAGAGAAGATACTTTCTTTTAATATGATCTTTCACAGTAAATGATCAACATTTGAAAGCCACCAAAACTCAATAATTGAGCCTTCATGATACTAGAAACCTTGCCCAGGTACATGGTTGTGACAGATACAAGAATTCTTCTTGTTAGACCATGTCCTACCTCTCAGTGAATTCTCTGAATCTCATTCCAGCAGGACTGGAGTTTGTCACGGCTGCAGTGACTTCATAGGAGATGAAGTTACAAGAAAAATACTGTATGCTGTCATCATTGCCAAATCTGGCTACTGTACTATACCATGGAATGTTAAGATCCTTCACGGGGGATGAAAACACTGCTTCATAAAGTTATGTTCAATAGAACTTTTAAGAATTAATCTTTATTCTATCGTCCAGGTTCATCTGTATACACCTATTTTGTTTCAAAATGTGTATATTTTTTTCCATTAAAGCATATGCCTGTAACTTTTTAGTGACTACTCTATGTTAAAATGCTTAAGAATTATGCCCTCAGTTTGTAAAGCTGCAAATTCTTCACTCTCAAGAGAAACTGGAACTGAAAAGGGAGTCACTAGGCAAGTCTATTCCTTATAAAAGATTCATGGTTAAACCAAAGAAATGGGGCTTTCTTCTTCCTCTTTCCCACCTAAACTGCTTCTTTGGAGGAAACTGCCATACCTTAATTCTCTAGCATCCATAAGGAAATGCATTTGCTCTTTACATTGCTCAGATAGGAAGAATGCTCTTCTACAGTTCTTCTGGTTCTTTATGTTAGAGTTTCTTCATAATTTGAATTTCAGGTTCATGGGTAATTCAGAGAATATCTGACCCACCTTAACATGGTACATTAAAGCTGTAAGTTGCTGCAAGATCCAGAATCAGACCCCAAGTACCTGGCTTCCCAGGCCAGAGTTCTTTCTAAGATGTCCTTCTTGCTTTTCTGGAACAACTGCTGAACTTGTCCGATAGTACTTGATTTGTGAAGAGAAGCATGAACTTGGGAGATAGAAGGCCTGGGTTTGATGCCTGCCCTGCCTCTATCATTTTGGGTATCGGTTATAACAGGATTTAAATCTGATAACTCTGTGGGTCACTTCTAGCTTTTGCTTTTGTTTTCTGAAGAATGTGTTGTGACTAAAATAGATATGGCTAATTCCCACATTCCTTAAGGAAGATAGAGCTCTGATTACTGGAATGCTTCTGTTTCTTTTTTTTTCTTTTTTTTTTTTTTTTGCGGCACCGGGCATTGAACTCACAACCTCGCGCCTGCCAGGGCAGGCGCTTAAGGCACTGAGCCAAACTCCCAGCCCTGGTTTTTTGAGGCAGGGTCGCACTATGTAGCTCAGGCCAGCCTTGCGCTGGCGTTGTAGCCCAAGCCGGCCTCGAACTCACAACGCTCCGCCTACCTCAGCCTCCCGAGTGCTGGGATTAAAGGCGTGCGCCACCACGCCCGGCTCTATGCTTCTGTTTCTGAATGTAACAGTCAGGGTGCTATGCAGCTTCTTTGCAGTTAAATTAATTTTTCTTACGTACTACATTGGCATTTTGAGTTACTGACATTCACTTGGTGGTACTTTGAATTTAAAGTCAAAATTCTCACACTTGCCCTTTAATAATGATAGGAGAAAAAAAATCAGAGAATATACACCATCCATTGACTTGCACTTCCTTCTTCAATAGAATTGCAATTTTGTGTACTAAGAAAATAACCTATCTCTTTTCTCCCATCCCAGTTGTTCTTTCCTTTTGAGCAGTTTCTTCCCTTTCACGTTCACAATATCTGCTGTACATTTTGAATCTTATTTACTCTTTCAGTTTTTCACTAGGTAGACAATACGATTTTTACACATGTGAGTCTGATTTATTTCACTTATGAGAGTGGTCTCAAGTTGCATCCATTTACCTGTAAAAGCTTTGAGTTTATCTTTAAGGGAAAAGACTATATATGTGTATACACACACACACACACACACACACACACACACACAAGATAGATAAGTATGCTACCAATCTTTATTAGTTCATCAAAAGGAATGGTTTGTGCTTTCATTGTTTGATCATTTTTTCATACTTATATCTTGAAATCTGAGCAACTACTTTGAAGATAACAATACGCAATATATTAACCATTATTAATCTCTTATTGTTTTGAAATTGTGTATTGTTTTTATTCATTTTCATTTTATTTATTTATTTTATTTTTTATATATTTTTTTGCGGCACTGGGGATTGAACTCACAACCTCGCGCCTTGTCAGACAGGTGCTTAAGTCACTGAGCCAAACTCCCAGCCCTGGTTTTTTGAGGCAGGGTCGCACTGTGTAGCTCAGGCTGGCCTTGCGCTCACGTTGTAGCCCAAGCTGGCCTCGAACTCACAACGCTCCTCCTACCTCAGCCTCCCGAGTGCTGGGATTAAAGGCGTGCGCCACCACGCCCTGCAATTCATTTTCATTTTAAAATTAAAAAAAGATTCAAAATCCCTTCATAATAATTAAGAATAGAAAACCATATTCTCTCTTTTTCTCTCTCTCTTTCCTGTTTTTTTGTTTTTGTTTTTGTTTTTTGTTTTTTGTTTTTTGAGACAGGGTTGTGCTGTGTACTTGAGGCAGCCCCTGAACCTACTATGTAGCCCAGGCTGACCTCAAACTTGCAGCAATCCTCCTGTCTTAGCCAGAAAACCATATTCCCCATCTGTTAAAAGTTACTACAAGCAAACAAAACAAAACAAAACAAAACAAAACAAAACAAAACAACCAACAAAAAAAAAAGAAAATAACCTATAAGTGATTATCATCCACTTTCTGCTTACAGCTGTCGGGGTGAAAATAAATACTGTATGTGAAGAGCTCATACACAAATTAAATGCTTGATGGTCACCTAAACATTAATTTAAGAAAGCCTTTTATCTTTTCTTGCGGATGAATTGCCATAAGGTTTCCCATATTTTTCTGCCGTTGTCTCCTCTCACCTGATTTAGAGAGCCCCAGGTCCTGGACTCAGTGGCATCACTGTCTTGCCCGAGGAGCAGGCGTCCCTTAGACTCCCAGCCCCAGGGGGTCTCTGGCTGGTTTGTTGAACTCATCACCACTGGCACATTCCCTACCACTGAATTTAGAGCCAACTTTTCCCAATCGTGTCACTAATTTTCCTGTGACTGCTATTTTTCCTATTCCTTTATTCTAATTATAAGTTTCTTAAGGGGAACCAGCTTTTATTTCTTTTCTAAAGTAACTTGAATGAAGCATAGAAATTTTTCAGATTATTGTGATTTTTTGACCAGGAAAATAAGTGTTCAATAATCGATAGTATTTTGGGAGATGAAATTTGATTGTCACTAAACGGTTTAAACATTGTAGAGAGAAAACCTCTGATCCAAACTGAGAGGTTGTCTAATCTTTTGAAAAATGAGTGGTTGGTTTGCAGTCAAATGAAGCCCAGTGGCATTCCCATGTATTTCAGTGACATCATGTTGATGAGATCATAATGTTCCTAATGTTCTTCATACCCAACTCAAACTTTTCCTCTTTGCCTTTCTTACAAGTCAAACATTATCACAATTAATATTTAAAAAGGGATTTTTTACTAGGAATTGATGAGACATTTTGGCATTTACCTCCATTTTCTTTGGAAGATGTTTATTTTACTTGTCAGCTGCAGGGGAAGAAACCTGCTGTGAAAACTGATAGACCCCAGCTGTCAGGAGCATTTGTCTGGTATTGTTCTGATGGCATACCCAAGATACTGCCAAAGGAGTGTCATGGATGCTAAGTGAGAAACCCAGGGAGCTTCATCTTCATTTTTGTGGAAAACAGCATGGGTTTTCAAGAGTAAGAGCGTTGTAATGAAAGTAACCGACAGAATTTCTATTACGTAAATATTTATGTAAAGCTTGGTTGGCACATATGGCCTTGAAGCTCTTGGATGCTGTATGTTCATGCATCAGAAATGCCATCTGCAGTGACAGTATGGAACTTGAAACAGTGGACAGTACAGATGTCAAGACAGCAAGTAAACCTGTACAGTTTCCTCATAGAGTCAGGAGCGAAATTCAAAATAAAATGCTATCTTTGCATTCAGCTTCAAGCTGAGTCTAGGATAAAATGATAGCCTTTGTAGAGGGCTTTTTTTTTTTTTTTAATAGAATGAAATGTCTAACAGAGAATTTAAGAAAATAATTTTTATAAACATTTTTGCTTGAAGTTAGTTTGGAACTTGGATTCTTTGGAGAGCAACATCTTTTTCTTAATGCTTAGAAAGAAAAGAGCTTTGCCAAACCTTTTTTTTTTTTTTTTTTTTCTGGCAGTAGCGTCTTTTGGAAAATGAAAATGGAAATGGCCCATTTTCTTTTACTAAAGTCTTCAACTATTTTATAGGTAGCTTAATGGTTTCATCTTGAAAAAATAAAGCACCTTTTCAAATTTTTAGACGATAAAAATGAAAATGTACCTAAGAGTACTTCTGTGGTGATACACTCATGTATAGATAGGTAGGATTGCTAAGTTTAGTGGAGAAAAATTGGTAGGAATTATATTTACAATTCATTTCTACCACATTTGATCTAAATATAAGACTAAATGTATCTATCATGCTTTGTGGATTACCTGTAACTTTTTAACTTTTTCTAATAATTGCATAACTCTAAAGACAATAAGTTAAAAAAAAAGCAGTGCCTTGTGCCAACATTTATTTTATTGTCAAATAGCAGTTTTGTGAGATTATTAAAAACATTTAAAGAAATCTAAATGACCCAAACATAATTAAAGAAAAAGTCAGGATATATTTTGAGAGGGAGTAATTGATGTGCCTGGTTTGCAATGTGGTATTTATTCATTCCTATGCAAAATTCTACAACCCACTTTTTTTAACGTGTAGAAGAGATGGTATCTTCTGTTGACCCAACATTTTTCTTCTGTTCTGTAGCAAGTATTATTCATGCTCTATTCTACAAAAATCATGGGGACTCAAATCTCTAAAGGGGAAAGCTAAGATACTGTCCTAGGCCTTCCTCACTTCTCTTCCTTATGAGTAGAGATCAGGGCACAAGGGACACAATGGGTGAGGACAGGTCTCATAAGCTGCCAAAGGTCATGTCGATGAGATTCCAAAACAAAAGCTGACTTCTAGTCTAGCACACTCTCACCTAAAAAGGGATAACGGATGGATGACAACTGTTTTATATTTTAAAAATTACCAAACAAAAAGCCCAGTCTTTTCTCTACAAAGTTCTTGAAAAGTATTAGGAAACAAATGAATGCAAATGTAATTCAAGTCAGAATACAGTTTTAGTGTAGTTGTTTTGTCACAACTCTTTTTCTGATGGCCATTCTTTGGATAATTTTTGTGCTATGCCATGTTGGAGTTTATCTGACATGTTGATGGCAGAGTGGTGTGTCTTTTAGTGCATGGAAAATAAACGTGAAAAATGACTTATTGTTGCTGTCTGAAAGCTCTTCAGTTTCTGAATTCTAAGGCAAATTAGACCTCAGGTCTCATTTTTGTAGCATTGGTATCTGTGAGTGAAAATACTAGAATATTTGAATTTGACTTTGTTCATGTATATGAGAGAAGAAAAACAAGGCCAAGCAGTTGTTTAGGGAACTTCACAATAGTTATAGTTCTGTGACTTTAGGTTACTTTCCTCCAAGTGGTTTTTAAATTATAATCATCAAACTAGTTATAATGAGAGGCATCCAAAGAAAAATTATCAGCTAATTCAAATGCTATATACCATGGTTGGTAAGGAAACTGCCTTGTCCAGTGCTTCTAGTCATGCCAGTATAGTTGTGAAGGTTTCAACATGTAGTTGAAAAGTCCTCCTTGCAACTCATCTGTTCATAAACAAATATATTTAAAACAGGGTAAGTGAAAAATAAAATACTGCATCATATAAAACTATGGAGTTTAAAGCGGGTGAAATTTTGATATATAGGTGTTCTGAGTAGAAAGTGTTATAAAATATATCTATCTGTGGTTTGGGGCTAGATAAAGGGAAATCTTTTTAAAATTAAATTTATTTCTAACTAATAAATAAAAAGATAAAAATTGTACATTTTATGAGGTGCCATGTGATGTTTAATGCACAGAGACATTGTGTAATGTTTAAATCAGACTAAATATACCTATTGTTTAAAACACTTGGCCTTTCTCGATAGTGAAGCATTCAAAATCTTTTTTTGTGGCATTTAAAATACACAGTGCAAGCCTGGCATGGTGGTATATACCTGTAATCCCAGCCCTTGGGAGGCTGAGGCAAGAGGACCATTGTAACTTTGAGGTCAGGCTGGGCTACATAAGGAATTCAACGCTAATCTGGCAAGACCATGTCACAAAAAATCTATTTGTATTGCATTTTTGTTATTCCTAATCACCCTGCTGTGAAACAGTGCACTAGAACTTCTTAGTTCTGTGTAACTATGTTAGTACTCAGTTAATCTTTTCCTATCGTTTCCTTCCCTTTACTCTTTTTTT